>WBMV01003337.1:234978-440113 GCA_013396655.1 Campylorhamphus procurvoides
TGGCGGGGAGCGGGATCGCCATGGCAGCGCCCGGCCCGCCGCTGCCATTGGCTCCGCCGTTGCCATGAGCTACGGGGGCCGCGGCTGCCCCGGAGCCCCGTGCGTCAGCGGGCCCGGCCGGCGGGGGGACCCTCCAGCCCTGCCCTGAAACCCTCCAGCCCTGCCCTGAAACCCTCCAGCCCTGTCCTTCAGTCCCGCCGCCCTGCACCCTGCCCTGAAACCCTGCCTTGCACCCCTGTCCTGCAGCCTTGCTGCCCTCCACCCTGCCCTGAACCCTGTCCTTCAGCTCTGCTGCCCTGTCCTTCCCCCCTGCCCTCCGCAGCCCTGTCCTGCAGCCCTGCAACCCTGCTCCCCTTTACCCCTGCCCTGCACCCCAGCCCTCCTGCCCTGCAGCCCTGCAACCCTGTCCTGCCGCCCTGCAACCCTGTCCTGCCGCCCTGCACGCCTGTCCTGCCGCCCTGCATCCCTGCCCTCCACATCCCTGCTCTCCACATCCCTGCCTTGCACCGCTACCCTGCAGCCCTGCACGCCTGTCCTGCAATCATGCACCCCTGTCTTGCACCCTGCCCCGCACCCCTGCCCCGCATCCCTGCCCCGAGCGCCCGCCCCGCGTTTGCTGCTGGAGCCAGGGCACAGTTTGTGTCTGGCTTGCCCGTCCGAGGAGAACCCGAGCCAAAAGTCCCTCTCCGGGCGGGGTGGGCTGTTTCGTGGCACAGTAATAAGCCCGTTTCCGAACGCGCTATTCGGAGTGACATTAACGTTATGGAGGTAGGGGGGTTTTGTCCGTTTTCTTTAAAACGTCTTTTTCACGCTGAATTAGTACAAAGTCGTGCTGTTCTGGATACGACAGCAAAGCGTGTTTGTTTCATTTGTTTGGTTGTAAATAAACCAAGGTAGATATAGTAACGTAAATATTTTTGTTTTGATGTTGGTAGAGAATCATGGAATTAAAAATATTTACAGATTGAACCTTAAAACAAAAACAGCTGTTTAAGCAGGTCAGCTGTAGTTTCCCCCCTTCTCAATGACAGTGTTTGTAGCAGACATGTGCCACAATAAATGCAAGATAAACACAAATAAATCGCTCCTTAATACAGGGGAAAAAACCCCACGATGGATGCACAAGTGTAAGTTCACTGTTTTGATCTGTGCACGTGATAGTTCAAATCAATACAAGAATCAGAAAGAAAGAAACCTGATTATAGTGAACCTCGGAGGAATATTGCCACTCTCTCTCCAATAGCTCTTTCAGCCCATATGATTTGAAAAGACGTAAGGAATTGGCAATAAGGCTTCAAAAATGACTAGTGAATGCATTCTGATGCAATTTAAAGCCTTGCAATGAAGGCAGAAATACAGAGGAACAGCTGTTCACGGCTCTTCCCGGCAGCAGTGGAACAGTTTCTCAGTTCTCTCACTGTACACAAGGCTCTGCAGAGGCCAATGCCAAAACTTTGCTGAAGGTTTTTGTAGCAGTGGCCTTGAAGAAGGAATAAAACATCTCTTCTTTTTCTGCTCAGTGCAGCTCAGAGAAGCAAAGCAGTAGATCTTCAAAGAAACACAGATTTAATGATAGTCATGTCTTTTCTAATATAATATTATTCTTGAACGTTAACCACATGTTTATGGCCAGAAACTGCTGAGGACTGCCCAAAACCGAAAGGCAACTGAACCATGCTCCTCCTCTGAAGTGTCTTTATTTAGGCTTCTAACACAGAATTCTCTCAAGAAGTTGACTCATTTTTCAGTCTTCAGAGCTAATTCCTGACTCTGAGGTATATAATTTGAAATTTCATTGAACTTGCACATTTAAAGAATCCTCCAGGATCCCCTAAAATTGCTTACCCAGGAAGCAGTGGGTTCTGAATGCACATGTGACTGAGTTTACACATGAAAACACTGTATTAGTAAATTAGGTCAAGGTACCATTTTGTAGGAGCGAAATACATAAAAAGAGGGAGAGACCTGATGTGCACCCTTTGAAATATTTCATCTCTCTGAGAACAAAATGTCTCATGCTTATCTGCTTTATTACTTCAGAGTCTTGTTTACTGTAGTGAGTTCAAGCCTTCCTAACTCTTGGAGCTTTGGGGCTTGTTCACCACCTTATGGTCTGGATGACATGTGACAGCCAACAGTGTCACTGCTGCTAGTGTGGGGGACAGCACAGGCTGTTGGGCATGCTGAAGTGTGTATGTGATGTAGTCTGAGCCTCACTGATGTACAGCGTGCTAGAAAATGCTGCAAGTCCTTCTCTGAGCTTGGCAAAACAGTTTCAGCTTTGGTATGGACTTTAAAATGGTAGCACGACTCCTAAACCAACACCATCTCTCCTAGCAATCAGATGTACGTGCAGCTATATACCTGAATTAATTAATGCAGAGAAGTACTTGATTTCCTTTAGTAAAATGACATATTTTTCTTTACAAGTGAAATGAGGAAATGAGTTCCCTGTGTGTCCTGCACAACTCATTAAGCAATCCACCTGTATGTCCACAACTCACAAACTTCTACTTCCCCTTCTAAGATGCTGAGAACATTTTGACTGACTTAATAGTAGGCAATTATTTCAGTGTCAGTGCTAGCTTTTTAATGCTGAGGTGGATAGAAGAATCATATTATTTGTGAGTTTGTAATTGCAACATTTTGTCCTTAATCTCTTGTCTTCTTTTTCTCTTAGGTATTCTGCTTTTGAAACACTAATAGTCATAGGATGAGATTTGGGTTTGCTAATGTTATGAAAAATAATTGGGAAATTGTTTTTTAGAAGTAAATATGTCATATTTATTTTCATGAAACATGTTTCATAGATAGAAATTCAAGCATATGATTAGGCACTTGCATCAAACTACACACTAGGTAAAATGAGCTAGGAATTATTCTTTAAATTGAACCCATTTTTAACAATGTCTCTGTTCTTTGCTGGAAAGAATCAAAATAGTCTAGACTCAATAAAAAATCAGTTGCAGTTCATGTAACTGCCCTCATACCTAAAAGTGATTTCTAATAGCAGTTAGGAGTAAGATGTAGCTTCTTGGGGAATTATGTTCTCAGGCACAATAGTGTTTTTCTTTCGTAACCTTCAGCAGCTTCCAGTAAAAATACGATGCAGAAGTATCTGGGAATCATTGCAGGTTCACAGGAGTTCAGTTTTTTGTTCAAAAATATGTTTTGGTTTCATATCTTTTTCTTGAACTATTTTTTAATTTATAGAATTCTTAAATTAACATGTTTTTATTTTATGCTGCTGTGTCTTGAATAAGTGAAGATCTCCATTGTACTATATGATTATAGTCAAACAAAACTGTTGCAAGCTAAGATGAGAGTACCAATAAACCTGGTAGCACTAAGGTCCCAGTCCCTATTACTATTATTTGTTTTTATATTTTCATATGCTTCTCTTACAATAAATCTTAATGCTATAATTTAAAAACCAGCATTTACAAAACCAGCTAACCTGTTCCATGAGAAATATATAAACACTGTCAGCTAAAAAGCACAATCCACATAGGAATCAATTTGCTGCAAGTCCCCAGAGTTCTCTGTAAAGTGTCTGTGTGATGGTGCTGAGCCTTGGCTTGTGTGGATAAAACTGCAGTAGCCCCGTGGGGGGCCTGGCACTTTGCACGGAGGGCGCTGTAGAAAGCAGATCACACAGCCTGCATTTGCAGTGGCATAATGTGTCTTGATATGCCCATGATGATGGTAATAATATACATTATTTTATTTGTGATGGGGTTTATTATGCTCAATTTTTATAGCTTTCCTGAATTTGCTCTGAAGTTTTAAGGCTTCGCTTAGATATCGCAGCTATAAACAGTCACAAGTTATTTACTTGCAAAGGGAAGGATGAAAATTGCAGAGCACAGCTGTGCTGTAAATTCATGAATCATGGCAATTAGGGCAGATAAGAAGAATTCTCAAAGTGTGATGTGTAAATAAATCCTGGAACAAGAATGGCCTTGAAGACCAGGGGTGTCCCACACTTGTTTCTATGCATGTATTTGAGGCATTAGGATATTATCTATGCTTAAGCTTTGACATTCTAAAGGCAGCAGTGCAGGTATAGTGCTCACCTTGCTGCAAGGTGCAGTTTGTGACCGAGTGCATAGCAGTGCAGGCAAGCTTGCTCTCAGCTGCCTGCTGTGGGGAATGGCATGGATAATGTATGAGAGCTGCTTTTTCTAAGGAAAAGGTACAAAGAGCATATCTCTCCTCTTCTGTGAACTAGGCTGTCTCGTCTCAGGTTATTGTGATGTATAAAATTATCCTAATTGTGTGCTTTTAGAACATTTAAGTTGGAGCTCTCCCTTAATGGAGCTCTGTGCTCTTGCATAGGCTGCTCCTGCTGTAGAATGAGGAGACTCCAGCAAGATCAAAGGCCTGGTTTGCCCAGCATCAGTGTGAGGGAGGTATACCAGCACATCAGCAGAGGCAATTGCCACCCTGAAGCCCTAAATCAACCAGGCAGAAGAGAAGGCGAGAAAAACAAGTATCACCTCAGTTTTACCAGCGAGGGAAAGAGACCTGTAGAAGTTGCAGGGAATTGGCTTAAATGGAAATGGGACAAGGCTCAAGGGAGATCAGCTGCAGAGCAGGGAGTGAAACCTAGTTGTCTTATGCTTTGCAGTGTGCCAAAGGTGGATTTAAGTAAGGTACTGAAGGGGCTTTGCCACCTCTTGCAGGGTGCACTTTGGGCCTTATGACAGTAAGCGGCTATACCGGCTGTCCTGAAGTCCCACCACCCCCAAGCACCTTGGTGGCATCAGCAGCCAGATCGAGACTAAAACTCAATTTCTAACGGGCCAGTGGGTTTCTGGTAGCAACGATCATTTGCAGGTTTCTGGCAGTGACAATCATTTACAAGCCATCTGTGCCAGATTTGGATCACAGCCGGAAAGTGGATATGAAATGTTATGTCTCCTCTTGCACTTCCCTGAGTTGGGCAGTTTTAAGTCTTATGCCTCAGGGTTTTTGGACGTTCCTTGAAGTGGCATCCATTTAGACATGCAAGCAGTAGCTTTTCTGGAAGGTGGTACTTTTAATTTTAGTAACTAAAAATTGCCATTATGGAGAGCTGGATTCTTTTCACACTTCCTCTTCATTTCTCTTCCCCTCACACTAATGACTTATTTTCTAATTCATGCTTTTCTGTTCTTTTCTGTTCTTTCTCCATATGAACATTTTTCATTTTGCCATCTTGCTCTTGCCTTTTTTTGTGTTTTCTTCTCTTTCCCACTTAAAGATTATTCATGAAAATTGGATTCTGTCTTCTCAGCTCTATGGTGCCTGCAGAAGATACCCTTCTCTGTAAATGTTTGCTATTTAATTTGTATTTTATTTTTTGTAGCTGTCTCTTTATTTTTTGAAGCTCTGTCTCAGCTTCTCATCGTATTACTTGAGTAGTTAGTACATTTCCAATTTTTTAAAGCTGAAATTATTTTACTATTGAAAATTAATTTCAGTATTTGAAGCAGCTTATTCGAAGGTTATTGTTTTAAGCAAGAATGTTAAAATTGGTGTTTATTTTATATCTAATTTATTGCTCAAGGTTTTATTCCTGTGGTGTATGAAGGCCAGTAACTGGGATTAGGAAATGCCCTTCTCAGCCAGTCTGGTCATGCAAATGGAAGTTCCGGGGAACAGAAGAACTGTTCTCCCACAATTTAGTAATCTCTTTTATCTTATACAGTGGCAGGATGATACCAGGAAGTTCTGAGGACTCTCAGCTGAGAATGTAACACCTCTCTGGACCCTATAATCATTTGTATAATGCTAATAATAAGCAAGTATACAGCAAGACCATCTTCAGGCTGGAAAATTCTCAGTTTAGAAGACAGGTACAAAAGAAGGGCACGAAAATGCAGGTGAAAAGCTCAGGGGGATTGTTGGCATGGTTCTTTTTGCTTTCAGTTTTGTTACAGATATAGGGTCATCACCCTCTTTTGACTATCCTGTTCTTAGGAAAATGAAAAGTCAGGAAATGGTGACTTAGGTAAGGAAGTGTGCTCCCAGAGAAGTGAGTACAGAGTATACAAAGGTAATAATGGGAGAACTTGGGAAGATTGGAGTCATTATTTTGGATGACTACAGTGATAAAAGATGAAACTTTTTTTTTCTGACATAGTTGTTTTATACCAGCTTGTTTTATCTAATACTTGGTGACAATGTAGCTTATGTAGTTTATGTCTACATTGTGTACCTTTGTGAAACTTATGGAGCCTGTCTTCAAAAGCTCAGTTTGCTCTGTAATTAACTTACTTGCTAGATGTTTTTGTATTTTATTCTTTTATGTTAACAAGAAACTAAAATATACTTTTACTTTCCCTTTCAGTGATTACTGCAGAAATAACTTTTGTACTTTTGTCTTGCTAATAAGTTGAGAGATATCCTTTTTATCCTTAAAGAGAAAAAGTGACCCAGTTGAAAACATTTCCTCTTGAGGAAATGCAGTAGGGCCTTATACAGCAGAGGAGAGTAACAGCATCTGCCAGTACAAGAATGTTGTAGGTTTGGATGCTGATTTTGTGCATTCAGACTACTGGCCTTCCCCCTGAGGCAGAGATGCTGTAGAGTCTAAGGCCACTCTCTGCCATACATGCAATTGTGTGGTTGCTTGCAGGGAGCCATCACAGAGGTGCCACAAGAGCCTTTCTATTGACTTAAAAAGGCATTGGATTGGTGCCATCACCTTCTCTGAGCTCATGTTTTAGCTGAGCAAATAACTGGCAAGTGGTCTATAATACATGAATATGCGAATGTGCTTGTGAGTGACACACTTATCTTGCTCTCTGACAACACAAGCACCCTAGTCATTCTTTCATGAAGTTGAGTTTTAGCTTGAATTCTCAGATGTTTATGAAAATTAAGTCTTGAATTGCAAATTTCAGTGGAAACCTCAAGATTCCTGTTGAGAGGCATGTTAACACAAGCCTGTAAATATCCTAATTCATGATTAATATAACTCATTTGACTCAGGTAATGAAACCACAGCATGAAATTTTTAATGGTAATTTTAATTGTAATCACAGTTCTAACTACCTGCAGATGAGAAATTACAAGATGAAGAAATTCCTTGATTAACTTCAAATGATGACTAAGTTGGAAATTGTATTTGCAAGTGAAATACAGCTACGTTGGTATTTGATCTATGTTTAGGGAAGAGATCAGAACAGTTCTGTCTTTCAAATTTAGTATCAGTTTGAAAGCCAAATGAATAACGTTAAAGGCTAGGCATTTCCATTAATAGTATCTATGCCACAGGAAGAAGCATAAGGAAAATTGGTCTGTTTTTTTCCAGAGCAGGTTGTTGCTAACAATGTTACTACAGTAGCATTTTCACTTGTCTACAGTAGCAACAACAAAAAAAATTACATTGCATCATGTCCAATTCTCGCTTCTGAAAATTTGACGAAATTATTGAATGTATTCTGAAAATTAAAGAATAGATAACTTGTCCAGAGAATGACTTAGACTAACTGCTCAGGTTAGGTTGGATGGAAACCAAAAGACTAAGACACTTAGTGTATGCTGGAATTCATTCCACTATTTTTGGCAGATTTAAATCCCAAGACTGAAGCCAGGAGTGTGAATTTCCATTAAACAGTGTTTTGCAAGCCCAGGGATTGTGTGAAGTTTTATATGCTAAAACTTTACCTTAGTTATACAGGTAAATAGTTCCTCTTTCTGGGGCATTGCATCTGTAGAGCAATGTTAAATAACTTTAAAGGTGTCTCTACACACCACTGAGTCAGACCTTGGTAATTGATTCTTCCAGGTTACTGAATTTTAAATCATTTCACTGGCTTGCTGCAGATTTAAAAAGTGAAGTATAAGGTTTTAGAGAAAGTTTTTGTGCTTGCTCTAGAATAACATTAGCATTGTTTTATTGCCTGCCCTTAAGACAGAGCTCATGTGCCTCTGCATATTGTTAAATCTATGCAGTCCTAGAAACATTTCCATCGGAAAAGATCCCCAAGACCGTTGAGTGCAACTGTTAACCCAACACTGCTAAGTCCACCACTAAGCCATGTCCCTAAGTGCCACATCTACACAGTTTTTATTACCTCCAGAGACAGTGACTTCACCACTTCCCTTGGCAGCCTGTTCCAGTGCCTGACAACCCTTTCAGTGAAGAATTTTTTCCTAATATCCAATCTAAGCCTCTCCTGGCACAATTTGAGGCTTTTTTCTCTCATCCTGTCTCTAGCTGCCTGGGAGAAGGGACGTGCCCCCTCCTGTTTACAGCCTCCTTTCAGGTATTTGTAGAGAGCAATAAGATCTCCTCTGAGCCTCCTTTTCTCCAGGCTAAACACCTGCAGCTCCCTCAGCCACTCCTCAGGCTTGTGCTCCAGGACCTTCACTAGCTCTGTTGCCCTTCTCTGGAGTTGTTCCAACTCCTCAATGTCTTTCTTGTAGTGAGGGGTCCAGAACTAAACACAGGACTCGAGGTGTGGCCTCACCAGTGCTGCATACAGGGAGACAGACAATCTTTCTTGTAGTGAGGGGTCCAGAACTAAACACAGGACTCGAGGTGTGGCCTCACCAGTGCTGCATACAGGGAGACAGACAATCTTTCTTGTAGTGAGGGGTCCAGAACTAAACACAGGACTCGAGGTGTGGCCTCACCAGTGCTGCATACAGGGAGACAGACAATCTTTCTTGTAGTGAGGGGTCCAGAACTAAACACAGGACTCGAGGTGTGGCCTCACCAGTGCTGCATACAGGGAGACAGACAATCTTTCTTGTAGTGAGGGGTCCAGAACTAAACACAGGACTCGAGGTGTGGCCTCACCAGTGCTGCATACAGGGAGACAGACAATCTTTCTTGTAGTGAGGGGTCCAGAACTAAACACAGGACTCGAGGTGTGGCCTCACCAGTGCTGCATACAGGGAGACAGACAATCTTTCTTGTAGTGAGGGGTCCAGAACTAAACACAGGACTCGAGGTGTGGCCTCACCAGTGCTGCATACAGGGAGACAGACAATCTTTCTTGTAGTGAGGGGTCCAGAACTAAACACAGGACTCGAGGTGTGGCCTCACCAGTGCTGCATACAGGGAGACAGACAATCTTTCTTGTAGTGAGGGGTCCAGAACTAAACACAGGACTTGAGGTGTGGCCTCACCAGTGCTGCATACAGGGAGACAGACAATCACTATTTCAGTCTATTTCTGATACAGGCCAGGATGCCACTGGCCTTCTTGGCCACCTGGGCACGCTGCTGGTTTATGTTCAGATTCTGTCAATAAGCATCTCCAGGTCCTTTTCCACCACGCAGCTTTCCAGCCACTCTGCCCCAGCCTGTAATGGTGCATGGGGTTGTTGTGACCCAAGTCTGGGACGTGGCACTTTGCCTTGTGGAACCTCATGGGCTTGGTCTAAGCCCAATGATCCAGCTTGTCCAGATCCCTCTGCAGAGCCCTCCTGCCCTCCAGCAGATCAACAGTCTTGCCCAACTTAGTGTCATCTGCAAAATGGCTGAGGGTGCCCTTGATCCCGTTGTTCAGATCATTGATAACGATAATAAATGGGTCTGGCCCCAGTACTGAGCCCTGGGAAACACCCCTGACTGCCAGCTGGATTTAGTTCCATTCGCTACCACTCTCTTGGCCTGGCCATCCAGCCAGTCTTTTATCCAGTGAACAGTGCACCTATGCAAGGTATGAGCAGCCAGTTTCTCCAGGAGAATGTTGTGGGAAACAGTGTCAGAGGTTTTACTGAAGTCTAATGTGGATGTTGCTTCTGGTTCCGCTGAGGTTGTGTGAGGTGCAGGCTCCTGGTGGCTCTTTCAGCTCCACCTGAAGTTTGGGAAACCTCCCTGTGCACCACAATGGAGTGCTCCGCTGCCAGTTGTGCTGGCGCTAGAGCCACTCACTCTAGGAACTCATGGAGACATGAGAAACCTGTAGCTTTGCTTGGTGTGGACTTGGTTAAATCCCTTGCTTCTGTGTTTGATCCCTGTGATATGTCCATGCGGCATACTGCAGTGCAGTACAGGGACTCTTGGGTGAGCTGTGTGTGAGCTAACACAGATATTGAAAGCTGTACAGCCACATCAGAAATGCACAAGTGGGTTAACTCCTTTGAAGAGCGGCGCACTTTGGTCAGGGAGGAGCCAGTTTATGTGTTACCTTGTTTGCAGCTACCTGGGAATCTGACATAGCACAGTTCACAATGTGGATATAACTTTTAATTTAGAAGTCATTATCCGCTCTAAAATAAGGATGTTAATTTTTGGCTATTAAAGAGCACTAGCCACCTTTGAGCGACCTAATCTAGGCTTTGCTTTTTCAGAACACTAGGATGATTCTTGCCAAATATAGTAATTAAGATATACTATAGTAATATCCAGAGAAATTAGGCCATCATATCAGTACAAAGAAATCATGACATTGATAGAAGTTTGAGGCATCCTGGAAGACACCTTTTAAATATTGGCTATTTCAAAGAATAATGTAGTGTAGTATTCTGGCAGTATTGATGCAGCTTGAAAAATCCTTAATTACCTCCTTGGGGCTTGAATATCATTCTCAGTTTTTAAAGATCAAGAAAAACCAGCACAGGAGAAATTTAAATGAAAGGAAAGGTCCTTCCTGCCTTCCTTTCTGCCTTTCTTACTTCCCTCCTTTTTTCCTTCCTGATATGATTCTTGGGCACCTTCTGTTATTGATGAATTTAACACTAAATGCTTGAGGCTTTGCAATATAGAGATTGTTCTGAGTAGTGTGGACAGGAAGAAAGTTTTCCAATCCTGTGTGCCTTGTGACAGAGTGATTTCTAGATTATTCTGTTGGAAAAGAATGTGAAAATATGTTTGCATAACCTGAAAAGTGGGATGTGCAAGTTCAGGTGTTCAAGTCCCTGCCTTAATGTTTCATTCCTTAGGAAAGTATTTCTCACACCTCAGATGAGTGCCTGGACTTTCAGGATATTTCTTGGTGGTGCTGGGCCTCTCCCTCTACCCCCCAAATTTTTCTTCTGAAACTGGAAGCCACTGAGTTTTCAGGATTTGGATTTGATAATTGGCATTTTCTTACAAATACTTCTGGCAAAAGAATCCAGTGAACTTTAGACTTGGAAGAAAAAATTTTGGGCTTATAATATTAATTTTACTTACAATAAATTCTAATTTCTGAAAGCCATAATTTCATTGATGTGGTGCCACATAATATAAGCCATAATCAAAATGGAAGGAGATAGGCAATCAGGAGCTCCTTGGAAATGACTATCCAGTTGCTGGACTTTCTGTTTATTTCTTGTTGCATTCCATTAAAATATGTAAAGATTTTGAAACAGAAGTTTTAAAAACACGTGCAGAATAGCTGTATTCTATCCTTAGACTGGTATATGCCTTTGAAAGGATGGAATGCAATATTACACAGGGAACCTGAAGAGTCTGTGGCTGGATTTTCAAGAGTGCTCAGAATCTGTTCAAAATACTTAATGTGGTGGAGAGAGAAGAGAGGAGAATGACTATTGTGCTGCCTAGTCAGAATGACAAACAGCATATAACACATTGCAGTTCTTATGTGTTCTTTGGCAAGAACAACTCATTCTCATCTGAAGAGGCTTATTATGAATAAAAATGTAAGATACATTAGAGGCATAGATGTTTTTGCTGCATTTCATGGTGAACTGTAAATACACCCAGTTGACATTGTGAACCATCCTCAAAGTAGACTCTGTGTGTTGAGGTGAAAATTCGGCCCAAAGGGTTTTAATTTACAGCCAGTTCTGCAAAATTGCATTTGCTGTGGTCTTGGAATAACCCTGCCAAACATGACTGTGTATTGCAATAAAAAGGGAATAGAAAAATGGTATTCTGAATAGTTTTGCTTTTCGCTTTGCACTTGATGACATCTATCTTGTTGCTAATTTTTTATGAAATGTCTATGATATTGTTTCTCTATTTTTTATTTCCATGCCATTAAAATAGGTCTATAACTAACAATGATTGAGTCATTATTAATAATTCCCCAAGTTATTTGCTTTGTGAAGCAAATTTTTTTTTCCTTTTGTTTTCCTTTTACATCACTAAATGCCTGCCTCTGTATCCTAATGATATTCAATACTTAAGGAAACTCATTCAGCTTGTTACTGCGATTCTTTCCCATACATGAGTCCTCTGTATCTGGAAGTTTATCTGTAGTGCTCTGTCCAGCACACTGTTCAAATGGCTGATGCTGGTTTTGGGGAGAGTAGTGTATGTGCTGCTGGGAGAGCGCCTGGACATAGCATGGGTTGTGCTGAATTTGTCAGTAAATCAATGGCAGTATTTCCTTATAATCTTTCAGCTTGTCTTAAATTGAATCTTCTAATAATCATAAAGCAGATAAATATTTGATCAGGATTTCAGGTCTGTGCTGCCATCCAAGACCTATCATCAGGAGTCTTTAGAAAGTAGATTTCAGATGCAAGCAGAGGTCCTTGTCAGCAGGTGGGAGCAGGGGAGTGCGGATGTGTTCTCTGGAGAGCAGTGTGCTTTGCCAGCACATGTGGTCAGTGGTGTGGGTGAGCAGTCTCTGGTCCCTGCTGGGGTCACAGCTGTGAGGCTGGCAGTGCAGAGGGACACATTGTGTGCCCCCAGTTTGCCACACATAAAGATGAGAGCAAGTGCACTGGAAGTATGGAACACTACGCAGAATGGTAAACACTTTTAAAGGGTTACGTGTAGGAAGCTGTTGCTGTCTTACAAATTTCTAGGTTGCTTGTGCCAGACAGCTTTACTTCCATAATTCTTCTGCTGAACTAATCCTGTTCCAGTTTTGCTAGGTTCTGAATGAGCAAGAAAATGGAGCCCTCTGAGTCTGAGAGAGTGAAGCTCAGTGATATTCAGTGGATGCTCCTTCAAGCTGAAATGGCTCACCTTGTATCCTACAATAAACACAAACTCATGGGTTGTGCATTGAAGTATTAGAGCTAGAGAAATGTGCAAATAACAGTGATCACATGCTATATCAATTAGACATTTTGTGCAGTGGGCAATTAGTGTTCCATAAAGAAATCAGAAGATACACAGTCATATGTATTTAGCAGAGAGGAGTAGAAAACATCTGCTGGTGTGTAAGTGTTGATTAGACCCGAAGGGGGATCTTAGTTTCATTCTTTTTTAATGGTCCTATAGCTAAAATGATTCTTTCTGCATTACTTAAATGCATTTGGAAATAGCTTCCCACAGTGCCAGAAGTGGTTTAATTACATCTGATATGGTTAAAAGAGGTCTCCAGCTTTGTCTGATGCAGCTCCCTCTGTCTGAGAGTACGTGTGCTCGTTGATTATGCCTGCTGTTGTCTGCTTTGCCTGGTGATCTGCAGCGTGGCTGTGGCTCAAGAGCTCGGTGTGACAGGTCCCTCAGTGGGCTGGATGCACCTTGCATTGTGCTGTAGTGGACTGCCAGTCTTGTGTCTCCCCCTCTCCTGGCCTGCCTGGTGTAGAGCCCTGGGAGATATTGCAAAGGTAGAAGTGTGTTACCCTTTTGTTACAGATGGGGACACTGAACATACAGCAGAAGCGTGGCTTTTGCAGTATAAAAACTCAGTAGCAAGATTGGGGAGGACTATATATTTGCTTTATATTCCAATTCCAACCTTCTTTACTCTAAACAAGATTATATTGTTTATTTATTTTATGTTGCTGCTTGTCTGTTTAAAAGAAATACAAATTGGGATGAGAAGTGTGCATATGGAGACAAGAATAAAATTAACCCACTATACTTTCTTCACAACGTGTTGAAGTTGGAGGAATCTTCTGCACATATGTGTAAGAAGTGCTCCTAGGATCAATACAGTTTTAGAGACCAGCTATAGTTTCCTATAGCTGTCGTTCTCATTGCTTGAATATTATTGAGCCCGAATACTTCTGCACAGAGTCTGTTTAAGGTCTTTGCCTCTAACCAGCCACCACCTTCATCACAAAATCTGTTGGATTTAGAAAAGATTTATCTGTCTTTAATTTTAGTTCAAATTAATCAAATTATAGACATGTCTTCTTATGTAACCAGGCAGAATGCCCTCATTTTATGGATACCAAATTGTCAGTAAAGGAATTTGATGTTTGAGTGCTGTGGTCAAATTTTATTACAGAAGTCTTGTAAAAATGAGAATTCTTCCTGAAACTTCCAGACATACACTTGTTCCCTGCTTTCTACAAAATATAACATTAACATACATGTTTCATGAGAGACAGATAATTTAAATACTTCTCTGACAAAGACCCAAATGTTTTAAATTTAGTTTTACGTGCATGGTATGATTTGCTTCCTGTTCTAGTAAATCAGCAGCCAGTCTGATAATCACATATTTCTATTCACATTTTAGCCACGTTTTAATTGAAAATGTTTCACAGGAGAGAAGCAGGTTTACAAGTGTGTGCACAAACAGTGCTGTACATGGTGCTTCAGTCCCCAGTGGAGATTGCTTTTGCTGTGATTGTTGCTAACAGGCATTCTAGCAGGTGAAGTGGAATAATTAAAATGGCAACTTCTGCCACATATTAAAAAAATATGAAAAGGATGGTGAAAGCCCTTTCCTGTAATGGTTTGTTACTGATGTCACAGCACCTGAAAAGCTCTTTGTTCAGTAAAAATGCTTTACATCTTATTCTCTCAGCCTTCACTTCATGAGTTAAACACAAGACAGCCTCCTGGCAAACAGATTTGTATGTTTTACTGTGATTTTTGTGTCCACAAAGAGTGCTAATAAACTTTTCTGTGCTGGTTTGTCAACACAATCTTTCTTTAGTAGTTAATCTGATCTACTTCAGTGGTGATCTCTTTAGTTACATTTTTAAATGATGCATGGGAGCAAATTAGATTAGGGTTGTTTTCTTTGTTGAAAAATGGAAAGCGCAAAATCTAGGACCTGAAATCCTATAAATTGCCGCAGGACCTGTTTCTATCATGCTGAAACAAATCTGCTACAAGAGTGTGGCTCCATCAGGGTTGTCTCTCTTAACCCGAGCTGGCTTTGAAATTAGAAATGGAAGTGGTTTTAACCACACTTGATTTTATTTTATTATCCAAACGTTTGGAATAGGAAACAATTTGCACTTTTTCTGAACGTGGAGAGTGACATTTGCTAAATGGTATCTTCCGGTTATTCTTTCTCTCGGGTAGCTTTTTTGTTAAGTTGTAACCACATAGGAAACAGTAATTGTCACAACGTAATTGAATATTGGAGATTCATTTAAGCTCCACAGGTTGAAGTTCGATGTGAGGCTATCATTCATCTTCCTTTGAAAAACAAAAAAGGGAATAAAACAAAAAAGCCAAAACCACTCAAACCCAGTGATACCAAATCTTCTGAATAATGTTATAAAGAGCAGAGTTTGTCTGTTCTATGCAGTGAATAGTCAGTAGATTTTTCCTATGTTATTTCTGGCAATAAACTTATCCCTGTCTTTCTCTGAGTTCATAATATGCCTGAATCTTAAAGAAAAGAGAAGAAAAAGACAAGGGAAAAGTTTTTGTCTTATTTGGAAAATCAACTGCAGTGTTCTCAGTATCTGTATCTATCATGAAAACAGCCATTAAAATTGCAGATTTTGCTGTCCATTTTGTTTCCAGAAACCAACAAACGTACAATTTGCAATCCTGTATAATTACAATCTGATTCTAGAGAACTGTAATTTTGACCAATATCTTGAAATATATCATTTAAGCATAAATTTTCAGTACACGATGTGCAAGAATTAGTGGCATAACCTTAATGAGCATTACACTGTTTAATTCCTCAGATAATATGCTGGTATCATGTCCTTTATGTATTTGGAGAGGTCAAATGTACTGAAAATCTGTAGCAGTATATGAATGGCAGAGGATATTTGTGGCTTTTTGTATGAGAACTGTCCTCCGGTTTATAAAATGTGGTCCCTTCTTTGCTTAGCCATTGGCACACGGTGAAAGAGAAAAAGAATGCCTAAGTAAAAACAGCCTAAAAAAGAGTCGTAGATTGGATAAATGCTGATATCTTTTTTTTGTCTAATGCCTTTGGATATTTTGTTACAGTGACAGATGACAGCTGATTGCCAGTTTATGAAAAACAAATCTTTAGAGTCAACACGCCTTTTTAGATCTAATTATCTTATGCTTGCTTTATTTTAAAGGTAAGGTTACTCTTTTTGCATTTAAAATATTTGTGGAAATCCTAGGAGTTTTCAAAACAATCATTAAAATTATCTTGTTTTGTTTTTTTTTTTTGGTTTGGTTTGGTTTTTTTATTCCTCCATTGCTGTTTGATGGAACTGGTGAATATTTGACAAGCAGTTTGGAAAACAGATAAAAATGAATGATTTTTTTATCAGCCTTTTCTTTTGGTATTCACTATTTCACATAATATAACATTTTACTGTGCCATTTGAGCAGGTCTAGATGGCAATATTTATGTCCAGCAATAATAAGTTATATTAGTCAGTTCAGGATCAGAACCATAAAAATTAGATGTTGTATGTATATCAGACCCTATCTTCAGTCTTCTTCAAGTACGGTGAAAATGGTGCTGTCGAGTTTGAAATGTCTTGCCTGGGGGACTGATTTTCGCTGTCAAATAGCACCATGCATGCTGTTTACGTGATGATGGTTTAAAGCCCAGAACAGTAATTTGCAAAAGATAGTTGTAGCTGGAAATAGGAATTAGTTGGGGTCATGATCATTAGGCCTTAATTTTTTAGTAATTTGGTAACTGTGTCAGCTATAAGCTGTGTACTGCAGAGGAGATTTTCAGCTGGAAATCCAAAGCTTTTTAGGGACACCGATTCCCAGTTCTCTGAAATGTTGAGTCTGCACACTGTCTGACTCTGACACAGCCTTTCCCACAATTCCCATTTCTTGCTGGCAGCACACATTCTTGCATGTCTTACACATCTTGTAGAGCAAATTTTTATGTCATGAAAGGAAGGATTGTGATATCAATTAACTGCCCAATGCTGAAGGAATCCAGCATTTGAATCATACCAGTTAATGATGATAATTTTCCAGACTGCATTAAAAAAAGTAGTGACTTTCCAGATTTTCTCTCCAAGGTTTTTTTTTTTTTCCTATCTATATCTATTGTATATACTGAAATACTTGGAAATAATGTCTTGTCCGGTTATCTGTTGAGAGATAAAGCTGGACATAGCCAATAATGTTTTACTTTTCTCAAGTTGTCACATTTCTTACTAATTAAATGGGTTTTAATATTTTTCCATTTATTTATCACCATAGCAAGGCATTTCACCTGCTTCTTTGTAGGGACACATGTTATACTGTAAAGTGTTGAGAGAATAATCTAGACTAATTATTAGACCAAATGATAATTTCATTAGAGACAGTTTGAGAGAACCAGATGAAGGCAGCTTGATAATTTTAATCAATTAAAGATTGTATTGTCAAAGTATTTTGGGTTTCTTATTTGCTGAAATATTGATAGCATATACTGTACCAACCACACTGGAGGAAATCCTGATGTGTGCTTTCTTGCCTGTATTTTGTATGCTCTACCTTCTTATGCAGTTTCTGGTACTGCCCTTATGAACTGAGCATTTGTCAAGTGCTGCACTTGCCATGAGATTCTGATTGAAGATTTGATTAAAGACTTCTGCCTTAATGTACTAGCTTGATAGTTGATTTGAACTTAAAACTGTGTTTATGATTTGTATGAAGTCAGATAATTCTAGCTGCTGGAATCTTTCTTGCATCAAGAAAGACCATCACAACCCTGGGAAAAAAAGCTTTTCTGTGAGGAAGTATCAGAAGTGGAGTCAAAAATCACAGGGAAGATTTCCATTAACTGATGTAGTTTTCTCAATGGGCAGTTTCTGTTTTGGATTGTATTTTGTAACCAAATTTGATGATGGAAGGAGGAGACTTGAACAGCTGAAATCTTCCAGCTGTGTGGCACAAGAAGAGCTGACGCTTGTGTGTCTAATACTACTTCCTCCAGCACACTTACTTGGGTAAAAGGTAAATGATTGCCAGATGTAACGAAAATGGTCACAGAGTAGTCAAGAAGTAGTTGGAACTCAGATAATTCATACTGGACATGGAACTAAAAAAAAAAATAAAAATATTGCAAGAACAAATATTTGGCCTGTTTTAAATTTGCTTAATTTATCTGAAATACTTAAAGCTGATATACTACACTAGGTATATAAATTCAAACTGGTGAGCACAGTTAATGTTTATACAAAGCAAAGGTGATTAAATTTTATGCAATGTATGTATCTTAGTATGTAACAAGAAGAGGTATGTTGCGTAACAGTGTTGAGACTGTTATTTGATGGGACGCCTTCAAGTATTTGTGAATGTAGTGAATGCATTTTACTGTTAAAAGGACTATATTTTCTTCAATTTGAAACAGAAAAAAGAATGCCAGCATATTTGGGGTTAAATAAAGAATGGTCAGAATACGGAAATATGGGTTTAATGGGGCATGTTAGGTTTATTCCTAAAACATGTCAAAAAGTAGTATTTGTTCCTTTTCCTAATACAACTTATGATATGTGATTCTGTATAGTATTATTCCATGTTACGCTTTCCCCCTCCTGTTCATTTTATTTCTACAATTATTTTACTAGAGAAAGTTGGAAGCTGACACCGGCTGAAATTTGCCTGTGTTAGTTCAGCTTCCTTGACTGGGAGTTACACACAGATGTGGAGAAAATCATGCAATGTAATGAAAAGAAATGAAAGCTGATATGCCTTATAATGATGCATACTTTTCTCCTCCACCCATAGAGAACAGCAGTAATTTTACCAACTGTGTGCTAGAGCATTTGCAATTTGCTTGACAATAGTCTGACTTCTGTTGCCTCCTTTCCAACGCTACCTTCTTCCAACACAGCACCTGGACTTAATAGCATCTTTGAAAGGGAGTTACTTGTCAGAGAGAAAGGTGAAAGGTATATCACAGAACCATAGAATGGTTTTTGTTGGAAGGGACCTTCACAGGATGATCTAGAAAATAAGCTTTCCCTGTAACAAACAAGGTGTTGCATGCATCTTGCTTTGGTACGATTTTAAGCACTTCCATAGTGGACAACAGTGCCACTAAAGAAATCCTGAAGAGTTCAGAGATACCAACCTTTTTTACACAAAGCAAAAGAAATTAACTCCCCCTAAAAGTTCATCATAAACTAATCAAGCAGGGTCAGCAAAACAACTCCACTGATCTTCCCTTCTTCAATGAATACAAAGCCCTTCTGTCTTTCTTTGGGTGATGTATATGTCAATTTGTAAATTCCCCTTAAAAGAGCAAGGTCTGGTCCCTTAGGCTTCTCTAGATCAGCTTGGTTTTTTGCAATCTGAAGCAACTGAAGTGGCCACCCTCTTTGCCTTTGCTATTAACTCCCAGAAGGAGGATTGCCTTAGATAATCCATCCTTAATACTTGTTAAGAGTAAAGCTTCCATGTTGGTTTTCTGCCACTGCTTCTCACTAACTGTTTGCTTCACAGCTTCAGAAAACTCTCTGACCACGTTGTAAAGATTTTCTGCTGCTTCCTAGGTCTTGACAGTGGATTCCATTTACCCATGTTTTGTTGCACACAGAAGCAAAGGAGATTAGCTTAGTTTTGAAATGGAGAACAGTGCTCTTCAGGTTGTTTACTTACAAGATCATCTTTTCAGAGGGAACTGATAAATTAGAAAACATTAAATATGTAAGTTGTTTTGAAATTCTCTTAAGTACTGTAGACATCAGTCTACCAGCCGTCAGTCTACCAGGACTGAATACCTCTGTCTCATTAAAAAAAATAAATTAAAAAAGGCAGGAATGTCAACATCCCAACCTTATTATTACTATGGTTTTCTAAGATTGTGTTAATACCTGGAGGACTGAATCTGAAAGAGTCTCTTTTTGTGCAAGCAGTCTGTATGCACACTGTGAAAACAATTCTTTGTCTTCAGGAGTTTATAATTAAAAATCCCAACCTGGAGGGATTTATACATATGCATATTTTTATGCAACGTGAAATTAGTGGGAACATTTTCCTGAAATTGAATTCGTGGGTTTGGGGATTCAGGGCCCAGGTATGAAGATCAGACTGTATGGAATACCTCATCTGCATAGAGTGCTGTTAGAAATAATGACTTCGTTTTCATTATTGGGTAAAAAATCTTGGCCAAATAGTGTTTGTTACTCTTGACAACCATCAACATCTTGCCAATCTCAAAATCTATATCACGTACTTAGGCACCTGGATCCGACAAACTCATTTTCCACTGAAAAGGCTGTCCAGGATTGTCAGAATTTGCTACTTGTGTAGAAAGTAACTACAGACAATGAACTCAAACCAAAATGAAAAAATCTGCTTTCCTCAATTCCAGCAAAATAGTACTAGGTTGGATTATAAAGATAGTATGTGTGGGGGGAAAAAGTGACAAAATATTTTGCTTCACGGTTAGTATTTATCATGAAATGACATGTCTTTCCTTAGAAACTGTATTCCATAGAAACTGTAAAACCACCTGTAAAAAGGAAAAGGGAGCTTGGCGGTTTCAGTTCACTAATACCTCTCATCAGAGTTACAATTCTTACTGTGTTTTTTCTTCAGTTTTGATTTTCAAGGCAGCTAAGGGAAACTAGGTAGTCTCTTTTGCCTTCACATTCTGAATAAACTGATAGCTTAATTTTACTATTCCTGTAAAAGTCCAGTAAATACAACTCTTACCTTTTTTTCTGTCCTGTCCTAAACACATAGGTAGGCAGTGGGATCTATTAATACTTTGCTGCATTACTGCACTACCTCAAATATAACCCATTTCAGCAGCAGCATATTTGATCTACACATTAGTGCCTGTGTTTACATGCCTGCTGCAGGTAGGAGCCTCACTAAACACCTGCAGCATTGACCCTATCATTGGGATCAGTGTTTTGTTTGTTAAACACTTCACAATTATACTATTATTTTAAAGGCCAGCATTGTTTCTAGGTTAATTACTGTACCTGTAAGGCTTCATTCTTGCTTCACAAAGGTCGTTCCAAGAGGAGTTAAGACTTGTTTGTTAATCTCATTTTACAGGTGTCTTGGAAGGCTGCACTGGTCCAGTATGCTGCCAACTGGACAAAACCATGTTTCATAGAACAGGTATAGGAGGGGGAGGGAAAGGAGCCAGCAGTCACTTTGTGCAGATTTTCTCCTCATTGCAATGGCTCACCACTGCAGAAATGCAGAGGTCTGTTCTAGGTGACATCTTTTACCAGTGCAGCAGTTGTGGAATGGGAGAATCCTTGTGGTCCAGGTGAAGAACTCTTGTTCTGAAGTGTATGTATGTGTTAATGTAGTCTCCTTATCCAGACAATGCTTTCCCCTAATTTCTGCTAATTTTCATTTACTGCTTGTTGTGGTTGGATGCTTTGTACATTAATGGGTTGGTTTTGTTTGTGCATATATTTTACTGCTTTAATGACTGAAATTGGCTGAATTTTGGTACTGAGAGAGAATTCTGGCTGTTAGGGCAGGATCTTTCCTGTGGCTGGCAGCGATGTGTTTTTGATAGAGGCACTTCCTGAAAGTCATATCATTTGTCATCTGGATCCATCTGCATTGCAGGTAGTGTATCTCCAGGTCATGGTTTTTTCCTTCCCAATTTGCTGCTATTCAGGCACTTCTCATCAAAGTGCTTTAAATACAATTTTAGTATATAGCAGCCAAAGGCTATTGCATGTTTCTGCTTCATCATTCCTGTTTATTGAATTAATTTCTCTCTTTTGGGATATAGATTCTTTTTCTGACATTGTATTCAGAATTTGTGTGTTTTTAGGGAGGGCAAGAAATAGCCCAGCCATCCATGCTTCCTTTAGGTGTTATTTTAATTACCTGCAATTTACTGCCATGTGCTATCTTATTCAGTTCTGTGTAGTTGCAGAGAATGAATTTGTACAAATATTAGATTACCTGATCTTTCCAGGGCAATAGTGGCAGCCCTGTAGTTCAGTTATTTAAAACATGCAGTGTGCTTTAGGAAATAGTTTTGCTATTCATCTCAGTAGATCTTTTCCTGGCTTCTTACCATCTCCCTGAAAGCTGTCAGCCTAGGCATTTCAGATACTAAACTGTAGTTTCTTTTTCACAATGACTACAGTTTTGTTCTAATCTAACTCAAAGCTGTATGTCATTACTACAAAGCATATCTGAAGTATCTGTAGAGCTCCTGTTTTTCCCTTCATCAGTGATAGTCTCTTGGGCTATTTGCTCTTGGTCAGTGTCTGGTTGTATATATCCTGTAATACACCATCTTACAATATATTTTTGCCTGACTAAGATGGTTTCTAAAACTTAGTTCAAGTGAAACATTTAGAAGACTTGATCTCTACAGTTTCTGTTGGTTTCATATACCTAAATGTGTAACAACTGGAGATCTAATTTTAAGAACTCTTCTAATTAAAACAGAGCAAAAAATGCTATTATAGAATCATAGAGTGGTTTGGGTTGGAAGGGGCCTTAAAGATCATCTAGTTCCAGTTCGTCTGCCCTGGATAGGGATACCTTCTACTATACCAGGTTGTTCAAAGTCACATCTAACCTGTCCTTGAACACCTCTGGGGATGGGGCTTCCACAACTTCTCTGAGCAACCTGTTTTGGTGCCTCACCACCTCCACAAAGAAGAATTTCTTCCTCATATCTAATCTAAACATGCCTTCTTTCAGTTTGAAGCCATTTCCTCTTGTCCTGTCATTACCTGCCCTTGTAAAAAATCCCTCTCCGGTTTTCCTGTAGGCCCCCTTTAGGTACTGAAAGGTGCCATATGGTTTCCATTGAGCATTCTCTTCTCCAGGCTGAACAACTCCAGCTCTCTCAGCTTTTCCTTACAGGAGAGGTGCTCCAGCCCTCTGGTTTTCTTTTGGTCTTCATCTTGACTTTTACAGGTCCATATCCTTCTTATGCTGGGAGCCCTAGACCTGGACGCAGTATTCCAGGTGGACTCTCAGGAGTGCTGCGTAGAGTGAGTCACCTTCCTTGGCCTTCTATCTTCTTTTGATGCAGTCCAGACTATGTTTGGCTTTCTGGACTGAGAGCTCACATTGTTGGGTCATCCTGAGCTACTTGTCAACTGTCACCCGCAAGCTCATCTCAGCGCTGCTGTCCCTCCCTTCTCTGCCCAGTCTGTATTTGTGCTTGGGATTGCCCCACCCAAATGCAGAACCTTGCACATGGGCTTGTGGAATTTCAAGAACTTTGCGCAGCCCCACCTCTCTACCCTGTCAGGGTCCTCTGGATGACATCCCTTCCCTCCAGTGTGTCAGCTGCACCACACAGCTTCATGTTGTCTGCAAACTTGCTGAAGGTGCTCTCAATGCCACTGCCCACATTGCCAACAAAGATGTTAAACAGCACCAGTCCCAGTACTGACCCCTGGGGAATGCTGTTCATCTCTGGTCTCCACTTAGACATTGAACTCTTGATCACAACTCTTTGAGTGTCACCATCCAGCCAATTCCTTATCCACTGAGTGTTCCATCTGTCAAATCCTTGCCTCTCCAATTTAGAGGCAAGGACAGTGTGAAGGACTGTGTCAAATGCTTTGCAAAACTTAAGGTAGATGAAGTCTGTTTCTCTTCCCTCTCATCCCTCATCTACTACCCAATGCTGTAGTCCCATCATAGCAGGCCACCAGATTTATCAGGCATAATTTGCCCTTACTGAAGTCATGTTGTCTGTCACCAGTCATCTCCTTATTTTTCATGTGCCATAGCATAGTTTGCAGGAGGCTCTGCTCTATGATCTTGCGGGGTAGAGAGGGGTGGGACTGACTGGCCTGTAGTTCCCTGGATCTTCATTATTTCCTTTTTCAAAAATGGGGATTACGTTTCCCCTCTTCCAGTCAGTGAGAACTTCACAGATGCATCTCATCAGGTTCCTTAGATGGTCTTGAACCTGATCCTCTCCAACAGCAGGCAGGGCTTCGTTTTCCCAGTCCCTGCCTTTACTTTCCGCAACCCAGGTGATGTAGCTGGAACACTGGAGAAGACTGACTCAAAAAAGTCATTAAGTACCTCAGCCTTCTCCATGTCCCAGGTATCTGGGTCTTCCATTTCCTTCTGGAGAGGGTCCACATCTTTCCTAGTATACCTTTTATCACTGATGTACCTGTGGAAGCTTATGTTGTTGCCCTTGGCATCTCTGGCCAGGTTTAATTCTATCAGAGCTTTAGCTTTCCTAACCTGATCCATGACAATTGTGTGGCCACAATGAGGATTTGATCGAGTTCATCTTAATTATCTACATGGAATTAAGAAAAAAATTATGAATGTGTTTCCATTGTTACATTTGCTCTGTTAATCTGCAGAACTGTTGCAAAACATAATGAGTGTCATAGATCTTAATGTGAAAAGGACATTTAGATAAACCTTACTGAAGCGAATAGGACCAACTCAGGAAGCTCTCATTAATTTGCTGATTTTTAAGCTAGCTTGCCATCCAGGATTTGAAAAGAAAATAAAGCATTTGGTTCTGTAATTATTTGTGCAACTGCAAATGCAGTCTCTGCTATCAGCCATCTGCCCTGCAGGCATTACTTTTAGTGCCATTTGGATCATCGTCACAGTGTATGATCCTCTGCATCTTCTTCTGTTTTGTAGCAGACATGGTGCTGATAATTCTCATAATAATATCAGTGTTCACATTCCTGCCTTTTTCCCCTATGCACTTGCTTTATATTCTTTTTAGTCTTTTTAAGGGTCTTCAGAACAGCTGCACAGGCAGAGGAGGAGATGCTGTGTTCCTGGGCGGTCATGCTTTCATTTATCATGTGAGATTCACAGTGAAACGCTTTATTCCTCCGAAGCTTCACATAAAAAAATGCAGTCTCTGTTTCTGCAGCAGTTCCTGGTATGTTTGTACTTTCCTGGTCTGTTCAGTGGTCACCCATGGGTGACCAATAAGGGCAGGGTATTGCCCTCTCTGCCCTGTGAATATGGCATGGGAGAAATGCAAGAGCTGGTGTTGCTGCGGTTGGCAGTCGAAGGGCAAACTAAGATTGAATATCCTTGGGCTGCTCCTCAATGGCCAGACTTTTGCTTGCTTAGGTGGCCCAGGAAAGCAGTTCCTCGTTTTACCATAAAGATAGCTGCAGGTCTTACTCTAAATTGGATGACTGAGCATCTGCTTTGGGGTCAGAAAGTCTTGACTATTCCTAGCATGAGGAGAGCCCTTGCAGTCTTTCAGTGATTTGTTTCATTTTTAAGTCTTTGATAAGGCTGTGTGTCTGATACAATAATGTTTCTCCCAAGTGGTTTCTGGTGAACTCAGCATATGGCATACATAGGGGAGCAGTTCTTATTTTGTGCGGGGACTTGCAGGTGCTGGAATTTTAGCCAATTTCAGTGGTTAGGAGTTCACTGAATTTTACTTGTCTGAAGAACCTAACTGTGTGCCATTCCCTTTGGAGCATGACTTCAGCCTGCAGGTCCCTGACCCTGTTAATGGGCTTTTACAGTAGCATTTCATCAATGCTGTGGGAAAGCTCGTTCCTAAGGACTTAACAGTAACATTATCCAGAGCAGTTGGATTTTATGGAACTGCAGAGACTTTATAGAGATTATAGAGAAGTGTAATTGGGTGAATATGACAGATGGTATCCAGTAAGCCAAGTGCTATCTCTTTACAGGAATTTTATTTCATGTGTTTTTAGAGACTGTAATGTTCAAACAGCACATTACACCCATTCTTGTGCTTTAGAGTCAGTCGTGCTCTAAAAGATCCCATGACCTGTTTCTCTTGACACAGCAACATACCAGCTTTCTTCACAACAGGAGTGCATCTGAAAGATCTGAGTGATCTTGAAGATTAGTCTGGTGTGGTGTATTTTTTTCCTCTCTATCTGGTTTGATCATCCATTGTTTTTGAATTGCAGTTCACAATATGGCAGAAGAAACTCAAGATGAAAGTATCTCCTCTAATTTTCCATTGCTACTGGTTCAGTGTTTTAAATGGGAGGAACATTTTCTTATCCAATTCCTCATCTTTTTATAACGTGGACTAGCTAGTCTTGGGAATTTTCCCCCGCTAGGTACATTCATTTGGCTTGTGTGAAGGTCCCTGATTTCACATAGAGCTTTTGGGTTCTGCTGTTAGCAATGTATTGTCATAAGGCAGCAAAAAGAGAAAATGCAAGTGACACTTCTTAAACAGTGTGTGAAAGTTTAGCAGTAGTATGTGCCTGCTTGTTTGACCAGCTATGCTTCGTTGAATTAGTGCTGGCCTGCAGTGATGTGCTAGCTAGAGATTTTGGACCTTTGTCCTGGTAAAAAAGTTATTGTCATGAAAAATGTTCCTTTATGAAGCAGTGTCAGGAAGGAACGATAACATTGCCTTGTGTTGTCAGGCAAAAACAATAGAGCTGCTTTACTGTGTCAGACTTTTTCTTTTAAAAAAACTAAACTAAAATAAAATCAGTGACTACATGCATTTTGGACATTCTAATTAAAAGCATTTCTTCTTAATTCTTTTTTCTTGCAATGGCTTACTGAAATACAAGCAGTTTGCATGTTCAAAGAGTGAAGGCAAAGTACTTGCTGTGAAATGTGTTATTTGAATTAAGGCTTTTCAGATTTTACTGAAATTGAAATCAATCCATGTGGAATTACAGTAAAATGTAGCAAGATGTTGACTTACAGAATCTTCTGCCTTCATCTCAGCAGTAAATTGTGGAGCTCTGTGTAATCATGAAGTTTCATCCTTAAAAGTTGATCGGTCTTGGGTTTCTCTCTAAATAGTTTTTAAGGAATAGAGATTATGAAAAGCTTAGAATACTGGAATTTTTGCTTATATTTTTATCTTCATTGTGACATGCAGCAGTATAGTAAGCCTGGCTGTTTTTGTGTAAATTGAATTTAATGTTGAAACTGTTTCAGTAAAATTGATTTTGTGTCTTAAGAAGGTGGTATGAAAAGTAATACATTGACACAAAGGTGATTGTTAATTTCATAGAAAATAGGAGATGGGGATATTTGAATGAAGTGTCATATTTAAAATTTGAAAGTATTGCTATCTAAATAAAATACTTAAGTCTATGTGGGCCTTGGTCCAGGCTGCTAATATAAATCTTTACAGTATATAGCTTGACTTCTTAAGCCCAACATCCAGTAACCTCTGATGGGTGGATTGTTCAAATTCTGAATGGATGGATGGCTTTTCCTTGAATAATTATGTGCAAAGATATATATATATACACAACCTCCGATTTGTCAACAGAATTTGAACTAGACAAAAGCATGTAAACAGAGCTGAAGCACTGTTTACAATATTATATATAGTATAAAATTGCTTTTTATTTTAAATGGGTCAAAGCCATAGCCAAGGTGCCAGGCAGATGCACGATACTCTTAGCAAAGGGGAGTGAAAATGAACTGTACTGGATCTTCAGGACACTTCAACGTGCTATGCAGATTGCTAATATGTATGCATGCTCTTCAATAATTCAATTTTCATGAATTATAAAGCTATATTTTTCTGTTAAGTCTGACAGTTTCATGCTTCTCCTGGGATTTTCTAGCATCACATCAAACACGCAGGCAGAATTGTTCTAACAGCCGCTCCATGAGAGTATTTCCTGTCATCTTTCCTACCATTTCTAGTCAGTTTTAAACCTGTAGTGGGCTTTAGTCTCGGAGCATCCCAGTTATTTGGATCACAGATCAGCAAACTCATGGCCACTTTTAAAACTGGGCAGAGGAGGCTGGCTCCTCACTGTGTGCACAAATCTTCCAGATGGATGAGCAATTGATTTCTGCTCTTTTGAAAGACCAGGAAGGGCAAAGGCTGTGCTTCTGCTCCTACACCTTTGTGTTTTCCAAAGAAAAAAAGGGTAGGTTTTCTGTATTTCAGCTCTTGGGCTCTGGAGCATCTGACAGAATGCATGGACTGCCAGATGCTGTGGCAAGATGATCTGCCAAATCTTTCTGCAAGGATTCGCTGAAGTGTGAGAAAAAGGGTCAGTGTTGCTTACACACTTCCATCTCAGATTCTGCTGCAGATGTGTTTCAAGGAAGCAAGGGTGAGAGCCTGTTGGAATTGCTAAGGAAACAGAGCTTATATTATTTATTTATTTATCCGTGTATTTAAGCTCTGATGTCCCTTAATGGCATAACTTGGAGGTCACCTAGTCTCAGGAGAGGTTTTCTATTGAAAATCAGGGAATGTGAAATGTTGGCTGCTAATCAGCAACTCCAAGGTCCATTAGTTCTGCAGAAAATACTGATAAAATGCACAGTCTGAAACTGGAGTGCTCTACTATTATGGCAGAAGGATATATGGGCTAAATTGAATCCTCTTTGTATTTGGAGTTGCATAAGCATTATTTAGGCATCAAGAAAGGACAGAATTGCAGTTTTTCAGTGATACTGGCGTTGGGTAACTGCTAAAATAGGCAGAGCTAGTGGTAATGAGGCCTTTCTTACATTACACTGTGAATGATTTGGAAGAGTGGTGTGGCTGGTGGGGGCCAACAAAGCAACCTCATACAAGTCCAGTCACCCAGAGGGGGAGAGGATTGTTGAAGTAACTGTGTTGGACCTTGGTGTCAGTGAAGAAAGCTGGAGTTCCATTTTAGTTGTTGAATGCTAAGCTTAAATAATAGAAGGCTTCTCATTAATGTGTATTTATAACAGGATTGTTATATCCGGAACTTTATAAAATATGAAGTGGGAGATTGAAAGACCTGGAAGCTCCAAATGAGCTTGTCATCTTGTTTTCAAAGCATACTGTTGGTCTCAGCTTTGATTACATATATTCAGAGGGTTTCAAAACAATGTCTTGCAGTTGAAGGGCAAGGTGGAGTGTGTTCTAGCATCACAGCAACCGTAGTGTTTGGATGGAGTTGTATTCTTTTTTGGCAGTCCTGCAGTATATCTGATAGTTGCTTTGCGTTCATGGAATGCTGAATCAATACAAATCACACCATTCCTCTGACTTGGGTTTGTTGTGATGTTATTTAAACTGCCATTTTACCATGCCAAAGTTGAGTATAAAGAGAATTGAAGGAGCTGTGCCTTTTTATCTGAACCATAATTTACTTTGTTGTGGCTTCCCAGGCAGTCGCAGGTAAGGTTTAGAACCACACGAAGGACATTTTCTTGCTCCCTTGTTCCATGCAGTGTGTTATGCCAGGATGTGGATGCTAGGATGGTATATGCCTTGCTTCCTCTGCAGTTCTTATGGTCTGTATTAGCATCATTACATGGTTTTGGCTTTTTTTCAAGCATTGTCTGAAATGAGGAGGATTGTTCAGGCCATTAAGCCTGAAACTTTATACTTAGGCATCTTTTACACAATTGTTTGGCCAAAGATATCTATTAAGGTAGTTTTACTTTCTATCAGTGCAGCTAATAAGTGTTGCAGTTGTAGTGAAGCACTCTTGTGAAAACATGATACTGTATACCATGAAGGAATGTATGTCTTCTTTTTATAACTTGTTTGTGTAATTTATCAAATGAAGAATGCTTGGTGTAAAGCAGAACGTTTTTGAGTGTGAGTTTTTTGTTTGTTTTTGGTTGCATTTTTTGGTGGTGTGTTGTGTTTTTTTTGTTGTTTTGTTTCTTTGTGTGTGTGTGTGGACTGTGGGTAATGCATTAGCTCTGCAAGAGATTGTAACTTCATACCTGAGGTGGTTGAACAGCATAGCTTCATTCTGTGGAACATCAGCATTTTGTAACAAATAACCCAACTATAAGTTGTGAAAGGCTGATCCTACTGCTAATGCTTAATTACATGTCTTTGATAATGGATGGCATTGGAAAGGTGGCATTCTGCATGTCTTTATTAGCTGTCCTGTCTAACTCTACTATAATGTTACTGTCTGCTAAAGAGTTTATATTAATACATGGGATTCACATTTTGTATGAAATTTCCATTGCAAGACAGTTGGGTTGCATGTAGGTCAGAATCCACGTTTGTTTGTCCTGTTTTTTTTTTTTCTGTTTGATTGTTAAGAGTGATTATAAGAGAAGGGAGTAATCTTTTGTAAAAGTGTATTGTAAGAGAAAATGAATTTCACTTATAAGAGGCTATTGTTTTTGCTCTATAGCACCATTTTCCCTGTAGGTTACATATTACTGTTTAAAAGATGTAATTATCTATGTTCAATGTTTAACTATAGTGTTCTTACAATAGAGACCTTTGTTCTTCAGAAAAATAAAGTGTAGTCAGTAGTTTGATAAAATACTTCACAAAAATAGCTTTCTGATTTCAATGCCAGTCTTTAACATCTAATTAATGAAAATGATTGAATGCACAGAAGCTAATCTCCCAACAAGCAATAACTAGAAAGAAATATGGCAGTGAGCAATGCTGTTTATCTTGTGAGCCTCTAAATGTTGAAGTGTGTGGCAATAAGTGTGACTTTTCAGATATTCAGGAATAGATTATGGTTTTCAGTCTGCAAAAGATTAGACAGTTAATTTTCCTAACATAATTTTTAATATTGCCAAGTTGCTAAGCAGCTCTCTTATACTTTTTATATGCTTTATATGCAAACTTTCAATCAAACCCCATTGCTGTATACACTGACATTTGGCATTAGAAAAGAATGGAGAGGAATCCACACTGTAGGTTTGGGCAGGCAAATGTCCATGGAACATAGTGGGAGTCTTGTATTGATAAATCCTGCAAGGGTTTGCTCCAGTGACTGCTGTTAAATGTTGTTTTAAGTGATAAATTTGCTCCAATTGCATACTCTTTGTCTTTGCAGTGTTCTGGATGAAGAGGGGAGCAGCCTGCGCCAGCAGAAGCTTGACAGGCAGGTGAGATTTTGGAGGAGCACCTTCTTGCTCTGTGAAGTATAGATCTTGGACTAATGAAACCATTGACACAGGTATATGGTTAAAGAAAGTTGCATCTTCTGAGTGTGGAACGCAACAGAGAAGTCTGTGAAGGTTATAGTTCACTTAGAAGTCTAGCTTCCATTAAAATTTGTCTTAGGACTGTGGTTTGAGTGACTCTCATTTCCACTGCCTTGGACTCGTTTTAAGCTGACTTAGAATGGTTTTTTTACCCCCACTGATGGACCAGAAAGGACAGAAGGTTCTGGCAGTCATGCCAGCCAAGAGAGGTTAACCACCAAGTTTTTGTGTACTTTTCATTCTGTGGATTTCACCCTTGTGGCTGTAGCATAGAGGCACTATGTGCTATGTTGCCTGTTTTGCTATGGTATTCCTACGTGACTTGTACAGGAAAGAGAGTCAGAACCTCTTCCATGAAATCTGAGGGAATTCTGCCACCAGGGTTTAATGGGAGCTGAGGTGTCTGCTTTTACTTTGATTTTCCTGTGGTTTACTTTTCAAAATACTCGTGCTTATAGTTAAATGTTGTGACTTCGGTTTTATCCTTTTCTATACATTTTTTCCCCCATTGTTTAATCAGCTTGCATGTCAACCAGCATCTCATTTTCAAATACTTCTTATTTATACCATAATCCTGTACTCGATTCTGATTGCTTTGGAGTCATGTTGAGGTGTTCAACATAACTTATGGAGCTGAAAGACTCTGCTCTCCATTCTTTTTCTTTAGATTTAGTGCATCTCCTTTCTAGAAGTGAAAGTATTGCTGTACAGAAGCAAAGAAATGGTAAGGCAACGGATAAGTAAAATCAACAATTGAATTCTCTGAGGCTGTGGAAGGGGGCTCAGATATGTGTCTATGATGCCACTGGGTGCTGAAGGTTTTAGTTTTCAGCAGGTCTAGCTGAGAAATTTAAGTGTTTAGTTAAAGGTCATATTTTACAGCTGTTAAATTAGGCTAATGTCCAGTATTTTCACTTGATTCTAGTTTGCAATTACCTGCTTTTAATTTACAGAAAGTGAAATTGGCATCTCTGCCTTATGCCTTTGCTTACCTTCCTATTGCTTCACAGCCAGTATTCTCACACTGTTGTTTTCCCAAGGATTATTTCCAAGCAAGCTCTAACATCTGGTAGACTGCTCAGAAAGATCTATTCTAATTATTTTTTGCTTTCAGCAGAAGGTGTTTTAGCAGTGGGTTGGTTGTGTTTTTTTGGAAAGATTTCCTATTGCTCGATATCCCAATGTCCCCACTGCTGCCACTGTAAAACTGGAGAAGGTGAAAAAGCACCCATTGTTTTTCACCATAGGTTGCTATAATTTGGAGTCTGGTAACAGATGCTTTTCTTTGTATTTTCTCCAGCGAGCTTTGCTAGAACAGAAGCAGAAGAAAAAGCGCCAGGAGCCACTAATGGTTCAGTCCAATGTGGACAGTCGCACGAGGACGCGCAGGATGAAACATTCGGAAGAACAGGCGCCATTGGTTGAATCGTATCTTAACAGCAACAGCAGCACCATATATCATGGTATAAGAATGTCATCTGTTGCATGTATATGTACTGTGAGTCATACTATGATGATCTCGCTGTTAATTTTATGCTAATGAGTACAAAGATTCCTGCTTTGCATATTTTGGTAAATAATTGATATCCTTCACTTATGTTTGTGGCTAAAAATCAGAAGTAGAAATTCTATCCCAACAGGAAGGAAGAAGCTGTTGTAGCTGCCCTTTCAGCACTATGGGGAAGAAAGAGTTGTCCCTTCTGCCATGACTCTTTAAGTGTTTTCAGCCATGGCTCCTACTGAAGTAAAGCTAATGTGTTCCACTCTGTGTATTCCTCGGTACATGATTTTGCTTAAGCCTGACAGTGTTAATGATAAATTTGAAACCTGTTAACTAATTTCAACTAAGATTGAATATAATAATTTCCAAGAGGCTGTGTTTCTGCAAGATCTATTAAAATAGGTGAGTAGGTAGAGAGAAACATTTCAAGCTTGTACAATGTCTCCATTTTCTTATTAAAGATTACAGAATCCAGTAGGGGCAGAGTCACTTCAAGTATTATACCTATAGGGAAATAAATTATAATGCTGTTTCTGTATTGTTAGACTTCAAAGACTTTAATAACCAGAAATAAATCCTAAGAAAACCAGGCATTATTTAGTTCTGTGCTCATATGGCCCATGCTTTTTGGCTCCCTGAAGACCGTATGTGCATACTCTTCCTTGGGATCTCTGTCAATGTACTGCACATGCTGTGCTTTTTGTCTGCCCTGTTGTTTCATTTTCAGTTGGTGGTCATATCTTTCAACAAGGAGAAGGTAGGTATTTAATGGACTTACTAATCATTCTCTGAGAAGTGCAGGTTTCAGAGTCTTTCTCCTCAGTCACAGCAATTGGTGGAAATTTTTGGTTGGTTGCAGCTACAGAATTTATTGTTAGAACCTGAAAATTGCACTGTTTAAATGTTAAGGTTTTAGTAATAATGGGCCTTTTTTATCTTGCTTCTGCAATCAGATAGGATGCAAGAAGTGATTTCAGAAGGAGAATTATTTTTTCCTATTAGTATTATTTTAATTATATTTTTCTAATAAATATTAAAAGCATTAGTAATGTTTCCCTCTCTTCACCGTCTGTTTCTCAGGGTCTGGAATGTAACTTTTTAAGCTTAAATTAAATTTCTTCCTGGTCTGACCTAAGAATTTCATTTAGCACAAAATTTGAGTTTGTTTACTTTTTCATCAGGCAAAACAGCAATTTTCCCTCTTTCTTCTTTTGCTCAATAGCTTATTACAGGTACAGAGCTGTTCTAAGAAATAGTATCTTAAGGTACAGATGCTCCTGTTTACTATACCTCCTGTATTGTTGATTGTATCATTGATCAGGGTTTTAATTTTCACAAATCAGAGAAAGAGGCATTATCATCCCCTAAAGGGTAGCCATTTTCGTATCTGCACTGACTGAGCCAAATTTTGACCAGTTTGCACTAGAGTGGACTTCCTGACTATGAGTGAGATTTAATGTGCTCTTCAGTTAAAAGTGACCCTTCCTGTGATATTATACCACACCATTTGCTGGAATACTTAGGAATTTATTCTTCATAAATCAACTTGTTCTAAATCTGTCTCTCAAACCCTTGCAACATTTCACAAGGTTTCAGAGGAGCAAAAAGATATAATAATGTTTCTCATACCCAACACAAAGTTTTGTTAATCCCTTGGGATAGCTCTCATTGTAATAAAGAATGCAGCTAGCAAAAGCCAGCTTAGGAGAATTTAATTACCTAGTGGAGTGCTTTATTGCCTTGTAAAATCCTTTGTTGGGCATGTTGCTTTTGAAAGTTATTATAGGAATTCCAGAAGTGCCCTTTTTCGGTCTTCTCTGGGAATGTGCTTAGTGTCCTAAGTTCCCCAGTTTGCATGGTGCATAGTTAGGTTTTGATGACCATTTTTAACTACAGTGTTCAGCTTTAGGGCTGGCATTTTTTTCCCCTTCAATGAAAACATTCGTATGTGGCAGTGTCAGATGCATGAGGCAGCTGGGCTCTTTCTAAAGAACTATTCTGCTCTTTTCCGTTCATTTGTTGCTGTTACGGGCATGCTGATTTGAAGTTAAGAATGACTCTTTGATGGGAGTTGACGGTCTACTGAATGAACTACATTGCTTGGATGAGCATGTTTGTGAAATCAATTCCTGTGCTGCAAATGCTACAGAAAGAACACTTCTTTCCACCTATCATCCTGCTCTGCTCTCTTTTTTAGCTTGTACCGATTCTGTGTAGCACAAAAGTACTTGTTGATTTCAACAAATAATTGAATGCCTGTGTGAGGGTATCTCTATGGTACTTTGCTCAAAGTAGGTCAGAGATAACATCTCAGCAATTCTGAGATGCCGGGCTTTCTGCACTGGGAAAATCTCTTTAATACACTGCCATAGCTTGTTCTGATGCAGTTTTCTGTGCTGCAATGGTTCCCTGATGGGCAACTTTACTCTGGAATAAAAACTCATTAAATTCCAGAATAGTTTTCAGAGTGTGGAGTAAAAACTCAGTAATATTTGTTCTGGAATAGAACATCAGCCTGGTGAGCTGCTTGTGGGTAGATATACTGGAGCAACATATCTCACTAGTTATGCTGATCCTAAGATTTTATGTATAAAGGAGGCCTTGGGTGGTTTTGAACCTCCTCAGGGAGCTGCAGGGGGATTGCTGCTGGTCCTCTGTATTTTGCTTCATCTAGGTTGAAGAAAAGTGCAAATAAACCTAAGATGCAATAGGCTGGAGGGGCATTAATTCAGGACTGTGAGTTCAGTTGGGGCAGCTCACTAAGGGTATGTGGCTTCCTGGCACTACATACAGATGTGGCTTTCCTATACTTGTTGCTGAGAATTGAAGATAGTGGGACAAGTTGAATTTAGGATGAAACTCATTAGGGCTTTTCTCAGGTTTTTTTTCTGTTAATTTAATAAATAAAAAAATGGCTTTGCTGAAAATACATGTCCGCAGTAAGGAGGAGTATACAGAATCACTGTAATTTTTTCTTAGATAACCTCAAGGTAGAGAAGTTACTGGTAGGATAAAAGGGTGTTTCTGTTCCTTTCCAAGCATTGCTGGTAATTCCTCTGGGTGCAGTGAGTCTTTTAAGGAGATGGGTGCCCTTTCAGTAGAAAATGACTGCTGAATGCACCATGCAGAATTCTATAGACAGAACTTTTCTTCTCAATTCCTGCCTTTATCTCACCTACAGGTAAAAGATTTCAGATACTGTAGCTTGTAAATGATTTGCAGGTACTGTATCTTTTTTAAACCCATTGGTTGTTGGTAATACCTAACTAACTAATAAAGCCAAAAGTTATCTGTGAAAACTAATAAGAATTAAAGCTGAATAGACCAACTTGAGATAAAAAATCCTTGGCACTTGGGTCCATAAGCGGTTAGTTTGCACTGGAGTACTAGCAGTGGTACACTTGTAGGTTAGGATCTAAATTATCTGCCTGCCATTTCAAGATATAGGTATCCTTCTATTGACTTCCATGGTGTTTGCCTCTAGTTATTACTACTACAAATAAGGCCACTCTCTCTTACAGTACCAAACACAACTTCACTGGTATTTCATCTTTATATATAGGAAAAAAAGAATCAATAACAACACATTTTGTATTGCTATTAAGTTTAAATTCTATATAAAAGACAACAAAGGCATTTATTCACTGGAAGAAATTTGATCCCTCTTTGTATGAGAGATCATTTACAAATTGTTTTATCTTCTCTTTCGTGTGTTCTGATTTATTTTTGATTCATGTCCTTCATAAGGACATATTGCTACATATTTTACTTGACATTCTGTAATATGTCACAATTACATCTACTTCCTTGTTTTCATGTATCTCTACACCAGTTATTTTGTGAAGTTTGTTGAAAACCTAAGCAAACATTTTAGCCTGATTTGACATTGCAGAATTCTGCTATGAATACAGTTCTTTTCAATCTGGATTGCAAGTATGTACTGAGCATTCCTGGAGCCAAATAGCATGCAGAGATACACTAGTTACAGCAACGATTTAATTACATTATTTAATTACATTTAATGCAAATGATGAAAGCTCATTTTTACAGAGGAGAGTAATTTTACTTCTGTGAAAATGGTGACTTTCCATTGGGGAGTGATTTTTCTTTTCACAGCTCTGAGGAAGGCAGAGATTTGAATGAGTGCCAGATATGCTTTTATTAATATTGCCATACTTTGTTGCAGCTGTGGCTTTTTCTTTTTTTGACTTGAAATTAAAAATGTTTTCAATTAGATACTCTCAGAGTAATTTTCATGGCAACTTCCAATTTAGAGATTTAGATTAACCATGTGAAAAAAGGCAAAATTACTTTCTTACTTTCTTCCTTTGACATTTGGCAGCACATCTAGATGCAGTGGTTGTGTGGTGTGTTGAACAGACTTCTGATGACAAGTTATAGCTCTGGATTGTTAAATTTGATGTGTCATTCTGCTGATTTACCATGAATGACGAGAGAGAGTTTTCTGATGAGTATCAAGCTGTCAGCTTTAAAAGTTGACATCAGTTAACTATACATTTTAAAAATCACATATTTGCATGTTCATCAGAACAGTGTCTCACTATCCCTTTTCCACTGACCTTGAGATGAGAAGGTATTAGTTTATTTTTTGAAGATAGCAAGGAATGTTCCGTGCAAAGGGCTATTAATGCTGAGAGATCAGGCAGTACTCCAAGTATCATGTGGACAAAATACTTAACTTCCAATAAGCATATATTCTGAAATCTTTATTTCAGCTGCAGTCTCTTCACCTTAATCTGTTAAAGCATCTTTATGATTTGTCAACAGTCCCTACTGCACTAGTGCTTTTCCAAAATAAACCAACTAACCCAGCAGCAAGAATCAGAGAACAATGGGTAGCAAGTATTTCACAGGTCTTTTTGTGGTTCTCTGTCCTGCATGATTGGAGAAGGAAGTTAAGAGACCATTGTCTAAAATTTCTTGAAAAATTCCCTTCTCTTTGTTTTAAAGTTCCACTTAAAGTATATTGATTTTCAGTTACTACTTCACATGTAGCTGTTATTTTCAGCCCTGGGCCATCTCAGTGTCTGGCAGCAGGAGGGGCCAGGAGGTGAGTGCAGGACCCCAGCACTTGCAATGCTCTCGCTGGCAGAGCATCATGCCAAAGGCTTTGAACATGACAGGCAGAGATGGGCACTGCCAACAGGATCCTCAGCAGTCCCACACGTGGCCAGGGATGAACTGGGGCCAAGGCCCTCCAGGGTACCAGTCAGGATGGAAAGAAGATATTGCAGCACACATACAAGGGGTCCATGGAGCAGCTGAGCTGCCTACAGTGGCAGGATCCTCCCAGGAGACACAGCTGGGAGGCAGAACACCTACAGCATGGGCCCGGGCTGAGGTGAAATAAAGCCTGTGGTCCATGGGCAGTGTGGCGATGAAAGCCCCAGGGAGTCCTGTCAGGGCAATTATAACCTGGTTGTGCCCTTAAGGCCTTGATACACAAAATAATTATGTAATTTTTTACAGTCTTTATTCTTCCTAGCATAGGTTTTTCATGGCTAATTTTAGCTTTCCTTATTAGTTGTCTGCTTTACCAAAGTATAATTCATTGCTATTAATTCTCCATTTCACATGCTTTCTTTCCTTTTCCCCTCCCCAGGATCAGGCAGCAGATACATGGAAGGAAAGAAGAATCTTTTATTTAATTCCTTCTGTTGTTCTTTCTGAGGAACTCTTAGACCAGTGAGCTTTTAGTAATGTCCGTAAGCAGCACCAGCTTTTCGTGTACACTTGTTCCATTTTTCAGGGCCCGTTCACATTCAATTTCACTTATGAGTATTTTCACCTTTTAAATATCAGCCTGGTCAACACATCTGAGTTAAAAACATAAACTGCAAAGAACCTTAGGGAATTTATAGGCAATATAAGGTTTTGGGAATCTGAAATCTGACTGTAAGTCACTAGCTGCAAGAATAATGGCTTTGTTTATAAGCATTTTGAGGTGGAATTCAAATCTTTGCATCTAATTAAATAGGAACTAACACACCAATATTCTTGCCCTGATTCTGACCTTTCTATTTAACAATTTTTATTGCCTTTGTAGAACTAATAAAAAATATTTCAATGCATTGTAAAATATAGTGGGTTTGCCAATCTTCAGAATATTTCTGATAGAATCCAGTGTCTTTTAGATGATTGTAGAAATACTAGACCAGTTCACAATCTAATTTGATTAAATTAGTGAATGAGAGCCCAAATAAGCAGCAAGATTGAGTAAGGCTAGAACTTTACAAAGTAAAGCAGCAGGTCATTCTTACAGGGAAACACAAGAGCATCTCAGGCAGCAGTAAGGAAAGGACAACCAATTTGCGATGATTTGTTAAGGTACACCCTGACTGAGCTGTAGTTTATCTTTCTTTGTGTGGCACTCATTCTGGGCTTCGCTTTTACTGTTGAGAGGACGTTGGTAAATAGAATGAATATTTGCCTTATGCAGCAGAGCCAGTGATTTGCCTCAAGTACCTCATTGTCTGTTTCAGCCTCTCTCTACTTAAGGGGTTTTCCAGACACACTACAGAATTTTATAATTTTTTTTTCTTTTTGTGGTTTTTCATTTACTTACTCATCACATAATGCACTGATCAAAAGCATGCTTTTTTTAGCACATGGCATTTTTATGTGATAGAGATTTGTAAGTTATGAATCATAGATTTTTTTTTTCTTCTAAGATCCTAGCAGTGTGCAAGCACTCATGTCAAGAAAAATGGTCATAAAAATGGAAAAAAATATCTGCATTTTCATTCATGCTACTTCGAAACTAATTTCCTGTGTGAACTTCTCATTGTGAAGGCCAGATGAAAAGACATCCCTTTCATTTTCATTCACTAGATAAATATGTGTGGATAGCTTATAGAATTGAAAAAAATGTTGAGTTGTCTGCAGCATACTTTACTCACATGCTTCCAAATTGCATCCTTTTATTTGATTGTGTATTGTAGCTTTATCCCTGCAACATGTAGTGTTGGGTTTGTGGAGTGGCTTCTTTGAAACCCTTTTAGCACTCAGGCCATTGGTGGTACAAGGCAAATCTGGGACACGGCCCTGCTCTGCTTTGTGGGAGCCCTTCTATACTCACCTAGTATTATGTTATGAGACTATTTGTTGTTTGCTCCTTGTTTGTTTTCATCTCAGGTCCTGAATTAATATTTTCTCTCTCTATAAAGGTATTGGTATTTTTTTTTCTAATACTGTATTGAGGTCAGTACTTGATTTCATGAATGTGGATGAATAACACCGAAATCAAAATCATATAGTTGTTTTATTTGTAAGCTTGGTGTTTATTTCAAAACTATTTTTTCCAATTTATAAGTTCAAATGATAGTGAAACACCAGATCTGAGAGTCCAGTGGATTCTTCTGTTTGGAATGCTGACTCACTACAGCACTTGCACTTTTTCTTGTCTAAATGCAAATTCTAGTACAAACAAATAATTCTTAGAGAAAAGGAAAATCTCTGGGGTTTTTTAAGTGAAACTTTTAATAATCTGGGCTGGGGCATATGGAATATTGGGCTAGATTTTCAAATGCAGTCTCCTATTAAGATAACTATCAAAAGGGATTTTTAAGGCTGCCTAAATTTCTATATGTACTGAAATTAATGCATTTTTCAGTGACAGTCTGAAATTTCATCCCCATATAGCTACATTTAAGGTTCTTTATCCTGTGGCACTTCCTATCATTGTTTTCAACTTTTAACATCCAACTAAGGACATAATCATGTTGTTCTATCAGTGAATATTATTTAGGGAGGTCAGTTCGTCTCATTTTCCTTATTCAGGCTTTTTTGCAGGGAATTGTAAATTGTTTTATGGGGCTATCTAGAGCCATAGAGTTTGCCTCAAGGTTCCTTTCCTGCTGAGAAGGGAAATTCTTGTCAGGCTGTTACTTAGTGATCCAGAGATGTACTAAAGGGCAGAGGGGAAGACATTTGATCCCCTGACAACATGGTTGGGGATAAACATTGCTTCTGTGAATTGCTCCATCTCCGCAAAGGCAGACTAGAATTGCTGGTTTGAGAAGTTCAAAGCTCCACGTGTTAATGACCAGCTGCAGAATGAGTACAGAGGGATTTAGAAATGGTGGTTCTTCCAGCTCTCCAGGGCAGGACAAAGCACTGGAAACAGAAAACAGAATCTTTACTTTGCTCTGCATCTAAGCCTCTGCACCTGCTGAGCAGAGTGAGTTCACAGACCTGTCTCTGGGTCAGCAGCCTTCAGACAGTAGCCTGTTGCCTTCTCCTCTGCAAGGATCCAAGTCCTGGCTGGCCTGTTGGCAGGAACTGCTGTGCTGCATAAACCTCTCCTGCCCACCACACTGCAGTGGGCAGCACTTACATATGAGGTGTTTGGGGAGGTTGGCACTTATGGGCAGGGAAGAGTGATGCTTTTGCTGTGCTTAAATGCCAGTATATAGCCAACTTTCCTGGAACTCAGGCTGTCCTGAACTGAGTTTGTGCAGAAAGCAAACTACATGCTTGCTTTGCTATCTGGAGAGATAGCACAAGAGAAAACATGAGTGAGTGGATGAGCCTTAGCTGAGGTCTGCTATTTACCAAATAGCTAATAGGTAAACATAAAATGGTTTATTGGTGGAGGTGACATACTGGGATTAGATTTGGGTTTATTATAGAGGTAGTGCTTTAAATATAATGGTAATGCTCAGAAATGTATCCTCTAGAAGTAGAACATTCTGTGCCAATCCCTTTCATGAACCCAGCTGCAGTATCTTCACGTTTATGTTTAAATCTTATTTTGCGGCCTCCCTCACTTGTGTCTGTTTACCATAGACAGCAGTGTAGGTACATCCTCAAAATGGCTATGTGTCTGAAGTCCTGTTCTCTGCCTTATAGAGCAAAGCACTGGAAATATTTTCATCTCTTTCTTTGGAGCTTCCTCACTGTACTTATAATCAGATATCTCTTGTGGAAAGTTATGAGACAAAAGTAATTAGGAAAACTCCAGGCTTTTACTTGTTAGATCAAAGAATGGTTGGCAAGATAGTGAAGATAAGTCTTTAACTTCACAATTAAAAATGTCAGAAAGTTTCATCTTTTGCTGATTAATCATTGCTTTGGATCAAGCAAATGATGCTTCTTCTAAGTGAATGAATCTGGCCAGATTTAAAATGATTTGGAGAACTGACTGGCCATTTCATATAGGTCATTTGTAAAATACTGAATTGAATTATAACATGGATTATCATCTTCAAAACAAAAGAACATATCCTAATTTTAAAGAGACACTGAGCTACAAATTCACCATAGATGCTGGATTGGCAAACCACACCTATTTAAAGACTGGAGTGGAGGCTCTGATTCCCTGCTTAATCTCTGAGGCTGCCACACCTGTGGAAATAGGACCTAGTGTACTGTCTTTTATGTGCCATTTCCCCTGGCCTCCTCTGCAGTCACTCCTTTGATTATGTCTTACTTATTTTCAGTGCTCCTTTACACTCAGCAAAGGGACTGCAGTGCTGTGATTAGTATATGATAAAGACAGGAATGAAAAGTTGGGCAGTGACAAGCTGTTTCTTTGGGCTTTTAGTCTACTAATTTATGTACATTCTCTATAAAACTTGAACTCTTCCTGTGCATAATGAGAAAAAGAGCATGTGTTTATTGAGTGCCTCAGGTGCTCATTGTGTTGTGAATGTAATGCTATTCATAACAGATTGCTGTGCTGGGGCTGGGAGCTGTGGGTTTGTAAGCTACAGTCTACACAGACATGACTAAATCTGTTTCATCTTTCTCCTCTGAGAATCTCCTTGGTGTTTCGATTGCTATTCATGCACATGAAGGATTTGGTGAAGAGGGGAGTTCCTTCACAGACCAGAAGCCTAGGGAGAATTTTCCCCTTCAAAGAGAAATTAGTGGCAGTCCACATGTCATTGAGAATCATTTAGTCTTTGGGGGGGTTATAAAGTTTGTCAGGATATTTTTGATGTAATTTTAGGGGCAACCAGTTCTTCCCAGTAAGGGTCCTTAGTGGACCTTTTTTTTTCATCCTTTTAAAGAAAGCACTTTAGTTTTGGGAGAAAGAAAGGGTGGGATGCCCAAGTGCCAGGCAGATAAACCACAGTCATTCTGTGAAGCCAGCGGGGCTTAGGACTTAACAGTGACCAGCAGCCAACGCCAACATTTCTTCATGCCTGCCTACAGTTTGGAGTGTGAAGTTTGACAATGCCTTTATGTATTTCACAAAGGCAGTTGTGATATTTATTTGACTTCAAGGCTTGGCCTCACCAGAAGAAAGAGTTACGGTGTGCATTGCTTTCATCGATGCAAATATTGACGTCAAAGTGTGTCATGCTTTTAGGAAAATGATAAAGCCTCTTTTTACTTTGAGAACAACTAGCACTGCATGAATTATGCTGATATTCACACTTTATGCCATGCATATTATGTAGAGACTTCTAAGGAAATAATTAATTTGTATATGTTACAAAGTAGGAAGAGTTTTTAAATTTGGTTTGGGTATAGTTTCACCCTAAAATATATGGCCAATCTACTCCTCATGCTGTGTTACACAATTGTGCAAGATGTGTTTTGAAAGTGACCTTCAGATGATTCCTTGGTTACAGAGATAAGATGTAGCTTTAAGCATAAATGCTGCAAAGTCTAATTAAAATTTTTCTGCCTTCATGCTGCCACTGTTGATGATCACTCTGGCAGAGCTTTACAGTGAGGAAAAGTGCTTTCTACAATAGCTCAGCGACACATTAATATTCTGATGTCACTTTTGGCCTGAAAGTTAGGAGTTGATATGTTACTGGGAGGAGGAAAAAAAGTAAGGAAATATATCCCAACTAACTTAACGCTTTCAGGTTTTTACTGTAGCTTTGCAAATTCTGGTTTACTTGACTTTCCTTACTGCATGAATTGTCTGAAATACCAAACTCTGCAATGTCTGCGATCTCTTTTATGCCTTCACAAAGTTCTTAATTCATTCTCTCTTCTCTCTCTTTGTTTGTCTCTTCTTGCTCTCTCTTTTTCTTTTTGGTGGGGTACCCTGAATCTCTGAAGCAGTGCAGGAGGCCGAACAGGAAGATGTAAAGGTTGTAGTGGACGCCCAAGCTCCGAAACCAACTAAAAAAGCCAAGGCAGCAGCTGCGAGCTGTCAGACTAGCAGCACCAGAAAGGAGAAAAAAGGGAAACAAAAAGGTTAGCTGCATGCAGCTGAATGTCAGATATTACATTAATTATTTTGCAGTCAATTCTCTCTCTTTTTTAATTTCTTTGAAAATCTGAAAGTTGTCTTAAAGTAATTTCCTGATATTTTTATGGGATTGGAAAATGTGGTGACTTGGTCTTATCTGGGCATGTGCAGTCTGGGAGTGAAAGACAGCTAAAATTCGTAAATGCAGTATTTTCCAAAGGAGAGCCTCTGTTCAAATTGCAGAGGAGGAAGAAAGTACTGATGAAAAGATGTTGGTGTTTTCCTGCATTGTTAAAGAAGCAGTTGTTGTGAGAACAATCTCACAACAGTGTGGGGTTTTAGATTATCTGCAACTAATGTAATTTGGAGAAACAGCCTTAAATTGCAGTCACTTCTGTCCAGACTCTTACAAATTAGAGGTTAAGTGGAGATTTTGAAAATCAAAACTGGTGATACCAACCTCAAAGGAGTTTTTCAAGTTGTTACTTCAGCGTTACTCTATTCCACCTGGTTGACATATGGGTGGTGTTTGTACGAAAAATGTTCTGCAGTGACTTTGTGTATGATTAGGTATAATAAAAAATATTGGTAGTGACAAGAGGCTACTTTACTGGGATTCAAATTTTGTGTGTGTATATATGTATGCACACTCACAAAAAGAGGTTGTTATGCCACATACCGTGACTTTTTATTTGGTGGTGACAGACTAATGAAATTAAGTAACTTTTCAATAATTTGCAGTACTTGAATAAAGCCACTGTAACACTGTCCTGTACTGTATTCCTGTCTTGTGCATGTGCAACAGTTTCTCCATTATTGCTTAAGTAGGAAAATAGTGTATATCCTTGAAAAGTCTGTTTAAAGATAGCAATGACTAATAAGGTTAATTATTGAGGTCAGAGTATTGGGGCTTATCTATAGGGATTTTGCAGGACTTGAGCCTATCTTAGTAAAATCCTTTACGTGTTGCAGCTTAATTCTTGAGATCTGAATCTCCAGTGCCTCTGTCTGTAGTCCCTCTGGCTGAAAGGGAAGCCCTAGGTTAGACAGGCTTTAGAGTCTGGCCCTGAGCTAAAGACTTTATTCATATATTTGAAAAAAGATGGTGTGTGTCAGTATCCAGACTTAGAATAATAAGGAAAAGGCAAAGGTAAAATTAACTGAATGTAAAAATTGTTGGCAAAATAAATGAACAGAAAGCCAGTGTCTCCCAATTTAATGGAAAAGGTAATGACGTTCGAGCATAGTAATGCAAATGCCAAATTTTATTTTGAAGTACATCTTGCTGAGGAGTAAAAATCCTTTTACTAGTTTAACAAAAAGCCTGTCTTAGGCTGTAAAAGAGCCTTATGCAAGCTAATACTTAAATCATGGTTATGGCATAGCCTTGAGGCTCTGTTTCATCTCATTTATTGCCTCTTCTGGCCTTCCAGCATGCCTGGGTCTGTGCTGTGTTCAGAACTGAAGATTCTGCGCTGGTAGTTACAGTAGGTTTGATGTGACAAACCTGCATTGTATAGGACCACTGTGGGTATACATTGATACGTATTCTTGGCAGTTTCCTGATGAGCTCTTGGCTAAAATATTCCAAGGAACACTAATTGGAGTGTGTGACTTGCAGGGCTGTTCTGCAGAGCCCAGGGATGTGCCTGGGGCTGTGTTTGCTGGGTAGCTCTGCCAGGTGTAGGAGGGTTAGCCCACGAGCAGTGTGTGCTTACTGTGAAAGAGCTGCACAGTTTTTTATTGTCTCGCAGCAGGTAACAGTGTTTTTCTCATATGCCAGTAATATTTTTAGTCATTTTCTGAAAAATTCCTCAAGCAGGCAAATGTCGGCATATGTTAATAAAAGCAAGTTGTGCCAGTCAGACTAATGTCACTTTATGCAGACAGAGAACTTTTGCTTGCTGATACTGCCCTATGTGTTGGAAACTAATATTGTTAGATCTAGAAATCTCAGCTTCTGCTGCAATTCTTATTGCTCATCCTGCTATTATGCTATGCGTGCTCTTCCCTGGCCTTCAGCATTTGCCCATCAGTTGTGTCTTATGTATGCTTCCAGAGACTGGAGGCGGTATTCATGAATTATACGGAAGAAAATGCTGAGTATCTCCTCTCCTGAAGTTTATGTTGATGATTAGTAACACATAAAAGGCAGTTAAATTATGTTTAGAGTGTGCTCATGGCAGCTTCTAATCCAGCTCATCTTTTTCTGTACTGGTATTTTACTTTTCATTACTTTTCATTCACCTTTGGAATAATATCTGGTTTACCTTTGACAGTGTTGTAAACTTGGAGTGTTTGCAGGGGATTACAACTGGATCTCCAGTCTTCCATTCTCGAAAATATTTTTTTTAATTGGATGAAAAAGTAAAACCAAATGCATCTTTAAAATTCCAGATAGATTTTACTGAAAAGTCCACTGCAGGCATAGCTAATTTTGTACTTAGGATTGAAGAAAATGCAAATAGTAACAGAGCCCTGAGGTGAAACTTATATTAATTTTTTCAGTTACTTTTAAATGTGAGTCTTAAGATTTTATAATAGTATTGATTAGATTTTCTAATAACTTCAGCTCTAACTAATGAAAATGAATAAAGGATGAGTGGTTTTATGCCATTTTTTGGCACAAGAGATTTTGTGGGAAGGAGTTCATTAGACCAAATCTTGGGAAATTTTAGGTTCTGCTTTTAGCTTTGCAGTTGCTTCAGGTTTGTCTCCAGACTGTCTGTAACCTTTGTATGTCCTGTGAATGAGCAGGGCGAACACTGAGGGGTGAACTCACTTTATATGGTAAATTATCGTTTTAAAAGTTTCTAGTATTTGACTGTACCGAATGTTACCTTTTCAAGCATAGCCAAGCTCTTTGTGTTTTAAGAAAAAAGACCAGATCCTATGAGTAACAAGCTAATTCAGAGAAAAATTGTTGAATTATGCATGAATAGCTGTTGAAGCTGTAGTGTAATGACTGTTCTCTGGTCTTAAATGTGTAATGCTTTTTTAAGTGGCTTGAAGAATGATGAAACTCTGATCAGAACAATGTGCTAAAGACAAGAGAGAAATACCAGGTTTACTGAGGTTACATTGATGTAAGGCCAGAAGAGGAATGTGGCTAAGTGCTCATGTCAGTGCGTTATGTAATTTGTGATGGGTAGCATGACATTCAGCAATTTTTTTCTAAATCTGTGGTTATTACTGGTATTTCTTAATGGCAGCATGCAGTTTACATTGTGCTGATTTTTAAAAAGAACCATAATTTTTGTTGGGCAGAGCCTGCAAATGCAGTAAATTGATGACATTTTGTAGTAGCTTAGCTCATTAAATTGATATTTCCGAAAGCTTCGGTTTCCCAGTTTATGGTTTGACATAATATTCAGTATTGTAAAAAAATCCGAGCCAAATGTAACAAACAGATCTGTAAAATAATTGTCTTTCCAATGGAGACAGTGGATCAAATTCTGTTTTGATCTGTGACACTAGCAAGGGGTGATTAGGGATAGTCATGAACCCCGTGCACAGTATGCCTACGTGGTTCAACAGAAAAATAATGCAAACTAGTGAGAACATTTGCAGCAGGAACCCTTGAAAAGTGTGCAGAGTACACAAATACAGAATATCACAGAGTATCACAGATACAGAGTGTCTTTAGCTATCAAATACCTAATGATTCTTTAAAAATTGAGATTCCTGAAAGTATTACAGGTGCATAGTGGTGTGGGGGTTTTTGTTGGGTCTTTTTTTCCTCCTCAGTATATATTGGTGAAGAAATTAATTCAGTGCTTTTTTGGCTATGTGCAATGAAAGGGATAAATGAGGAAGATAAAATGGAACCTTTAAAAAAACCCCAGAACCCCCTGCAAAGCCAGAAGTTAATACAAAGTGAAATGTGATATGAAAATTCAGGAATCATTGTGGGAAAAAATAGTGTTGGTTGGTTGGGTTTTTTTAAGAACATTCTTGCACTTAGAGCATGTAAGTATATTCTAGGAAAACTCTGCTCTGAACAGCCATGGACAATATAAATGAAGATTTCTTTTTATCAATGAAATCAGGAATCTGAATGTGTTTAAAAATGTTGAAATAAACAATACTTTCCCAGAAATTTTTCTTTTATGTTGTACATTAAATGTATATAGTACACTGGGTATTTCCTGCTGACTTCATGAGAGTCAGGAAGCAGAGGAGCTGCTCTTACACGCAGCTCTTTTCCTGCCAGGATGGCTATTTCATGTTTTGATTTGGTTTGTTTCTTCCGTGTTTCTTCTCTCTCTTTCACGCCTGTCTGACTGTTTTGATTTGTGCATCCTGTCCCATTTTTATATGTAACAAGCAGCTACATTAACACTGGCTGGCTAAGAAAGCAGCAGCTTTTGTTGAATAAGAAGCATCATTTCTCACTGTAACACTTCCTTTCTGATGGGGGGAGGGAAGTTCACGTGGAGCAGATTTATCTCGGCTTCCCTGTACATTAAAGAGAAAGGGTAGGAGGAACAATGAATGAGTTTCCACCAAGAAAAGACCTGTTATTTCTGGATCTGACAAACCTTTCAGGCTGTGCTTTGGCAACCCATGAACTTGATTGTGAAGAAGTCATTCTGACCTCCTCAGGATAAAGATTTATGAATGTACAGTTCCTGCTACTGCTTTCTAGATTTCAGCAAAGAGAATGTGGAGTTTGGGGCTCAAGCACTTGCTTTTAGTGACCTGATCTGGTGTTAGCAATAGTCATTCTTTTGATGAAAGTTCTCCCTAGAGGTCCTTTTGAAAAAATTTCTATTGGTCCCCTTTCCTTCTAAACAAATCCTTTTGTGACTTTCTTCAAACCCATATCAGTGAATGCACAGCCCCTATGAGAACAGGAATATACCGGGAAATGGCTTAGAAAATATTGACAGCAGGGTTTGCTTTAAGCCAAGTTCTTTAAAGGATGGAAACTATTTGTTCTGGTTTCAGATCTTTCTGAGATTCTCTGTCCTTGACCTCAGAGTAGGCCAGCCATCCTTTGAAGGTTTGTGCTGCTGTCCCTCAGATGGAAGAGCTGCTCTGCAGTGTTCTTGAAGAGCAATTGCAGCGTTATTGCTGGCCACAGCCTTGGGTGTTATCCACATGGAGATGACTTTGTCAGACCTATAACTGAGCTCAGAAAACATGGTTTTACCTCCTGCCTGACCTTGGTCAGTTCCTCAGAGCTGATCTGCAGAAGGCTTAATCATAGTCTTGAAACTTAGCCTGTGAGCAGTGTGCCTGGCTTCACACATCGAATTTATGTCTTAAACGCTATATAAAATGAGAACAAGAACTTTTGTATCCTGCAGTTCTTCACTTGCAAAACGGGGACAGAATTACTTATTTTCTGTGATATGTTCCTTTCCTGATACATAATCTCATTTGCCATTCAGTCACTCAGCTCGATTACTTCTCTCTGATGTACCATACTTTTCTTTTTAGTTTCTTTCTTAGTTTACAAATATCCCTTAAAAAAGTTTGTAATTTATTAAAGGAATTATTTTTAAATAAATTACAAATATATATTTTCATGGTGTCCTAAGATTCTCCAAATAATCAGTTAATCATTCTTTGCTGGATTTGCAAGTTCATATAAAAGAACCTAGAGGAAATAACACTTGCTGAAAATCTCAGTGAAAATGTTTGCACATATAAATACGCACAGAGAGGAACATTGTGTTTATTAATGTACAATTACACTCTTTTCCTGAAAGATCCAGTTTCTGGGGATTCATGTAGCATGTAGTCAAATCCTTTAATAATGTTTTGGAGAGCTGGCTCCCTATCCTTACACCTGTAATTTGCTGCTGGGTAGTTTGTCAGATATTTCATCTGTAACAAATTTTTCAAGACTACCATTGTGCATTGTGCACTATTGTCAGATAGCAAAATCTTTCCTCCTCTGTGATCTTGTGCTTATCTCTAAGTCATGGCCACACATATCAGCTGCCTCTTTGAACTTTCCCTGCTCATACATAGCTTGCTTGTATGTAGTAATTTCCTCCCATTTGACTTTCTCCCCCTGCCCCTTTGCCCCCTAAAAATTTTAAATACTCTTTCTTAATTATCTTTTGAGCAATGAAATAATCAAAATTGGTACTACATATTTATAAATATTATCTAGAAGTTTTTAGGTGCTAAGAGAATACAGGCATTAATAAATTGTAGCTTATGGGATGTAAATGCCAGTAATACTCATTTACTGATGCTTTTTTCCCCCCCACCCCACTCTTGCTTTGCTTTAATTTCTGGTACCTCTGGTTTTTGTCTGAGACATGACCATGACAAAGTGTACCAGAAGGCCTTTACTGAAGAGACTGGTATTCTGAGGGGTGCTTCAATCTTCCACTTTCCTCCCTGCCTTCCTTCACGGTTGCCTCTGAATAATTCCATTTACTTCTTAGCAGGTATTCAAGGATATCTCAATCAGGTTTTTTTCCTACCTGATTTTTGGGAAACACTGTAAAAAATGCTCATCATAGCAATAAAGACTTTCATTTTTGGCACAACCTTCTCAGCTTCTTTGCCTCTGTTGACTGTGTCCTTAAATTCAGGAACTTATAACTATAGATGAGTGGATTGTTTTACTGTACAGAGATCCATCCTTCTGGTAAGTGGGTGAAAAGGAGTCACTGAGGTAAAGAAAGTCAGAATGGGAGAGATCCATCTTGATAATCGTGATTATAGAAGCTTGGAGGAGTTTTCAGACATTAGGTAGGTGATGGTAAAGCTGCCTTTTGAACTACGACTTTCAAAGATGTGCTTATATCCCATGATATAGAAAAATATGTACATATGCTTGCATTTAATATTGTTTTACATGTGCATGTATAGCTACAAAGATGTATGCTCACATGCAAGTATTAAATAGTTAATGCTACGTTTGCCATGAACCGTCTACAGTGTTCTCATGCAGCAGAAGTGCTGCATTTTTTTTTTTTTAATCCTCTGTCTGGCTACATATTTCATCCTATTAAATGTGCTCACCAGTGGAACCATTCATAAAGTTTAATAACACACTCTACCAGTGATGCACTCTTCAGAATACTGAAATTGATTTTTCTTCTCTAACAGTGTGACCTGCCAGTGTAGCCTTTGTCCTAAGGCCTAATAATACACGATGTTCCTGACAGCATGGGATGTGAACGCAGATGTTCTGCAGGCATCTGAAAAAAAGCAGTCTCAGTGCAATCTCTAGTGCTGTCGGAGGCATTTCATTTGCTGCAGATCAATGTCTGCTTTGAAGAGGAATAATTAAGGTGTTTTGTTCCTTATGAAAAGGGTTCTCAAAATTAGGTTTGTATCATCCAAAGCTTAATAAATGGCTGGATAGATATGCATGAGGCATCTTGTTAAACTCATGGATGCTTAACACTTTTGAAATTCTGAATATTAAGGTAAGAACCTAACTTTAGGTAGCCACTTTAATGATAACGGTTAATATTGTTAAAGCTGTTAAAAATACCACAGAGGATCTGGGCAGCTGTCTGTCTGTTCTAGAGCACCTTTGCAGTAATGCTTATCATGAGATAACTTTTAAGAAAAACAGTATTCTTTTCACTGCCATATAGCATAGGAATTTATACTGTTCATTCTGCATCGTGCAGAGCTGCTTCTGAAATTTTCATCCTAGCAAGGTCACAGACACATTTCCATGGATTTTATTTAGTCCTTCAAGTTTGGAGAGGCAGATTATTTGTTGTTAGATTTGCTGTAAGTAAATCAGAATTTGCAGGGTTGGTGCAGAAATTGCCAGGGTCTGTGTGATGGAGATGAATCAATAATTCCTTGTGGTCTTGAACTCTGTGAGTTTAACACTTCTGCAGTGTCGGGCTGCATCTTGTTAGGTAGTTGCACAGCCAGTGCCGTTCCCGAGGGTGTGGACCACTCTCTTCTCCACTTATGCTTTTTATGGCAGTGGCAGCAGATATTGCAAAGTACAGTTAAGCATGCTAAATGTGTAATCCAGTTGTCTTTTAATGCAAGTTGACAGCTGCTGGCAGAGAAAAATGAAATGGTATTCTTGGAGACTTCTGCTACAGATCACAGTCCGAAAAAAATCCCAATCCCTGCAGCTCCTTCTGACAGGATTTATTCAGCTCTGTTTGGTGTGAGAAGCACCGTATTCCTTTACTGACCTAGCTACTTGTAGTGCTTGCTAATTCTCTAAAATGTTGCTTGCTTATTAACAAAAATTTCTCCACAACAGCAGTATACAGCTTATACTATTTACTATCTATGTACATCAATGCAAAAGTGCATTTTTATATAGTTAATTTAGTAACAGTTTCCAGCACTATATCTTAACTAAGAGCTGAAGTATGTTTGCAATCCAGTGTTTTAACTTGCTGCCCTGAAACAAAAAGCCCCACAACTTGGCTTGTGATAGGAACACGCCCCACCTTGTATTTTCTTTTTCTGACATCAGAGGTGATTTACAGCTCTAAGAAGGTAAAATAATTTCTTTCTGGCTGTGGTCAGAAGCCACTGGATCACAGCATGGCTGAGACTAGAAGGTGCCTCTGGGGGCTGTCTAGTCCCACGTCCCTGCTCACAGCAGATTGCTCAGGACTGTGCCCGGTTGGGATTTAAGCATCTCAGAGGATGGAGGCTCCAGGGAACATGTAACGTCTTCTTTGTAGTTTTGCTCTGGTGTATTAACTGTATGGCACTTTACTAGCTCAAAAGGTGTATTTAGGCTTAGGCAAGACTGGCTGCCCCTGGCTCACATACAATGCTAGATTTGCTTGTGAATTTTCCAGGGTTTTGAAATTTTGAAGCATTGTTTCATGATAGGAGCGTTGTTTATTAAGGGATATGACATAATCGGGGACTTGGGTTCATCTATTTCTGGACAAGTTGTGTGTCCTTATGAAAATTTTAGGTTTGTCAGTTTTCTCTAGTGATTTCTGTTTAGTTTTCAGTGTTCCTGTTACATGGATAGGTGTTCTTTGGGGTGAGGAGAGCAGCAATGAAATCCTGATCGTCTTGGAGATTCTCTAGTGTAGTATGTAGGAACTAAAATGTTTGCCTTGGAGGCTAATTTAGTGGTTTTAAGTCAAGAATATTATTGAATGTGAACATCTGATCTGTGCTTCCTATAAAAGATGTTTTTTTGTGAATGAGCAATTCTCTTTTCAGTACCTTCTTGACAGAAAGACAACTAAGGCTTTTGCTGCTGTCTGACAGGGATTGATGGCCCAGCTGCTTTTCAAGATGATGTTCAGAAGATAGGAAGTCAAGTGCAGATTCTTACTGTTGGGCAGTCTAGCCATGATGAAGATGATGGAGAGAAACTGGCTAGTGGCCAACAGCAGCAAAGCAAACAAGATCTTAGAACAGCAATGCAGAAAAAAGGTAAGTAGCCAAAGCTTCCTTCATGTTCTCACTGCTTGCTTGATGTACATTGACTCCTTTTCCTATTCTCACTCAGCCCTAGCCCAAGTCGAGTTTGTTAGTCTTTGTTTCTTTTCCTCAGAACCTGGTAGGCTCTATTCTGGTATTTAAAAAAACAATAAAGTTCTCTGTTGTCCCAAGAAACAAGAGCTCTGCAGGTTCTCAGCGATGCGACTTTCCCATCTGCAGTGCAGTGCCACTGTTAAGGGACCTGGCAGCTGCTAATGCTCACATCCATCTGTTCACATTTCTATATTGTACAACTCTGGAAATCACTTATTTGAGGGTTAAAAAAGCATGGAATAGCAGCATTCAAACTAGAATATTCGTTTTAGTTGTGCTGTCAGTTACATGTTGTTCATGGTTTCATAATGTGTGTTCATAATTGCAGAGGTGAAAAGTACAGCACTGTGTATTCAGCAGTATTTCCCACACAGAATCCTCAAATGTTCTGGAATATATTTCTTTTCTAGAGGCATGTATGCTTTGGGAGATAGATTGTGTATGTACGCATTCATGCATCTGTCTCTTCCTTCCTGCACTATTGTTATCTCTCATTACACATTAACTGTAGGAAGGAAAAAAAAGGTCCTGAAATCCTCACAAAGCTTTTTCTGAAGACATTTGCTTTGGAGTTGTTCTTCTTCAGTGTACAGCTTTTGAAGCAAAGATGGCTCAAGCCAAGAGTGCTCTGATGCTTTAAGAACAAACTCTTTGTGTATAAAGAGCAAAATGTAAGTGCAAACTTGACTCGTGTAGAATAGACTATTCATACCTAAATGCCGCCTCTTGTCTGCAGAGCAGTTCTCACTGAGATTCATTTTTTCTGGGACATTACCCTGCAGATGTGAGCAGCTTCAACTGAAATGGGCAGATTTTCTCCAAGTGTGGTATTTCCTGGGCATTTGAGTCGCAGGGGTGTTGGGCATGACTAACAAGTTCTGATCTGTGTGGTGATTGTGTTGCCTTAGCCCATGGCTCAGAATATTTAATCGTCAGGCACACTACTAACTAAAGCTGATTGACTTAAAAACTACCCACAGACTTCTCAAATTAGGTCACAGCACTCAGATTTTTTCTCTGGGGGACATTTCTGATGTTTTTTTTCCCAGGTTAACGTATGTTTTTATTCTCCCCAAATTTTTGTTTTATTTTTAATAGAAGCAGTGAGTGAAATTGTTTTGTTTTGCTTTGTTTCCTTTTATTTTTAAATATATGATATGACCTTTTTTACCAGTTTTGAGTATACTGATCAGAACAGACACTAATATGCATCAAGTTGAGGCAGAGGGAGCACTTTTTAAAAGTGGGAATACTGAGGTTTATTAATTTTTATTAACAGCAGAGCTATGCTGGGTGAGACATAAAGAAAGGTGTTAAGACAGTGGTAGGAGCATCTCTGTAAAATACTGTTACTATGTGTATATGGTTTGCTGCTTGATACCAGCAGAGAAAGCTTGTGAAAGTTTTTTGTATCCCAGTATTGATGTGACACTCTATGTAGAGTACAGTTCTTCATGTGCATTCCCACTGCCATTTCACTGCTTGTGACATGTCCTTACTGACATGTCAGTGTTGGTCTGAAAAGCTTTTAGAATTGCTGTCTCCTGTAAGTCCTTCTCTTGCATGGAATGGGAGAAAAAGGAGAAGAACACAGACATAAAGCAGAAAGGGATCTGGTCTTGGTCGAGGCCAAGTTGAATGAGAGTCAGCAGTGCCCTGGCAGCCAGGAGGGACAGCCCTATCCTGGGGTGCATCAGGCAAGGTGTCGCCAGCCAGGCAAGGGAGGGGATTGTCCCACTCTGCTCTGCTCTGAGGTGGCCTCACCTTGAATATTGTGTGTAGTTTTGGGCAACACAATGTAAAAAAGACATGAAGCCATTAGAGAGCGTCCAAAGAAGAAGCCAAATGAGGAGTGGCTGAGATCACTTGGTTTGTTTATCCAGGAGACTGAGGGGAGACCTTGTTGTGGTATTCAACATTCACATGAGGGGAAGAGGAAAAGCAGATACCGATCTCTTCACTCCCATGACCAGTGACAACATACAAGGAAATGGCATGAAGCTGAGTTGGGGGAGGTTTAGGTTGGATATCAGGAGAAAGTTTTTCATCCAGAGGGTGGTTGGGCTCTGGAAGAGGCTCCCCAAGGAAGTGGTCCCAACACCAAGCCTGTCTGAGTTCAAGAAGCATTTGGACAATGCTCTGAAGGCACATGATATGATTGTTGGGATGTCCTGCGGAGGACCAGGAGCTGGACTCGATGATCCTGATGTGTTGCTTCCAACTCAGCATATTCTAAATGCTGACCAGCCTAATGGGAAAGGCCAAGTGTTGTCAGATCTGCGTAGCCCTCATTTATGCCTTTTCTGGTCTTTGGCACTAACTTGGTAGAGAGAAGCTTCTCTTTGCATGTGTCTCTGCTACCCCAATGAGTCAAGCTCTGTTACAAGATAAGAGGTTACAGGCTACTGAGTGTGAAAAGAATAAGCCACTTGCAAGAAAATGCCAAATGCTTTATTTGACTTCTCCATCTGTTGGAAATTGCCATACTAGAATAATTTTCCTCCTGCAGGAAATATTCGTCCTTTTGATTTCCAAAGTATTAATCTGTAGAGTTTCTCTCTGGCAAATGAGTCACTAGGACAGAGACAGACTTCAAGAAGTTTTAATGCTGAATAACTAACATGTAGTCCTCCCATTTATCAGTTTGCAGTATGCCTCTGTAGAGACATGAAATGAGCAATTTAATCTAAGTTCTTCTTTGCCACCTGAAGTTACAACTGTTTTAAGATCTAGGGAGGAATAGATTTGATGTCTAGATTCAAACCCAAAACAGGAGCAGCTCTCTGAAATATTCTTCCCCACATGTCATGAGGGCAGACTTTTCTAAAGCTGGCACGGTATTTTCACCACTAAAATATTGGTGGTGAAACTGAGCACAGGTGTAGAAATAAACTGGTTATGTCTGTGGATATGAAGTGTGACTTTATTGCACAGCTGCCAGCTGAGGAGAGGGACTGTCTCTATTACCCATGCGTAGAGCCTAGAACGTGGTTGTCATTATTAAGAAATAACGCTTGTGATTAGTGAGTGTGTCATTAATAATGAGCGAGTTCTGCAGCTTTGAAAATATCTGTTGACCTGTGAACTCAGGCCTCCCTTGCATAACCAGATCCTATTGAAACTTCATTGCTGTCGTGCTCGGTGTTGTACATCCATGCTGGGGGAACTGCAGAAGTGGATAATGAGACCTTTCATGGTGCAGCTGAATGGAATGCAAGCCATGCATACATTCCTGCTTTACTTTTATACACTCGCTCTTACTACTCTGGTGGTGTTTCACTATCTGGCGTCAAAAGCTATTTTAAATGTCTTTTTTTTTCACCTCTTCCAAATGTGAACTGAAGAAAACCATTATTCAGTCTATATCTACTGTTTATATTTCTGTACATTAATTTGGTTCAGTCTCTGCTTGTTTGTCTTCCAAAATACTAAGGCGCGTGAAAATCTTTATGTGTATCCCTGGAACTCCCAGAAAAACAGTTTAAAAAGCCTGATTTTATCTTTTGATGATGAAGACACACTAGGCACAGGGACTGAGCTAGGATTAGGGCTGTCTGAATATGAATCTGAATACTTCTTTGAATGTTAGTGAATGAGTACTTACATAGAATCCGTGTGTATCACTTATGTCAATCAGCTTTGAGGTGTTTTAGGCTTTTTTTTTGTTAGAATTCAAAAGTAGGCCAAGCCCCTACCATGCAGGGATGTGTCATGCACAGAAAGGTTTGTGGCACAACTGTTCAGTGCGGATGAGGTTTTCTGAAGCTTCAGCTCTGTGATCCAGGGCTTTCTGACTTTATTCAAGGTACTAAAAAAGACCCCAGGAGGTATAAGCAGGTATAAGGTGAATTTGATTGTACAGTGCAGAAAGATTAAATGGCCATAGTTGCAAATTCAAGCGGCAGCATTATGGGCCAATCCCGTAAGCCTTTAGCCCTGTGCAGAGTCCTCTTGCCAAGTTACACTTGTTCACTCAATTAAGGGTTTGCAGAATCAAACCCTTGGATTTTTTCCTTTCCCAGATCCCCATGCAAATACATCCTGGTCCTCCTCCACCTCCCAGTCCAGTCTTGTCGCCCTGGATCATGTTCCTGGTAAGTACAGAAGGAAAAAGTTAATTATGCCCATGCTACTTGGCTCTGGAAATCTGCATTTCATTTATCCTTCTGCATTGGACTTACCAATAATTCTGGACCAAGTGTTTTTGTTGTTTTGGATTTGGTTTTTTTTTAAGGATAAAATATAGCCTCTAATATGTGGAACTTAGAGAGTTTGAACTTGAATATGGGGTTGCTTTATCTGCATGATACTCCTTGAAAAACTAGGCCTGGCAAATGTCCCACCATTGATGCTTTTTGCTGTTAAGACCTATTTGATGTTCAAAGTTGTGTTTCCCTTTGTAATGTCTGAGAATTTGAATTTTTAGAAAGTCAAATTTTCAAGTGTTGTAAGGCAGTTCCGTTGGCATGGGCTGATGCTATTCTTTACATGAAATAAAGATGCATGAGAACATTTCCTTGATATGAATATTCCTTCTCAATCTAAGATCTGCTCTTCAGCAGATTGCATAAGGAACAGTTAAAAGTGTGCTGTAAAAGGGCTTGTATTTTAATTGTTAAGGTTTCCAAGTGGCTGTGCCAGGTTGTCCTCTCAGCTCCAATTTCAGGTTTAAGATTTTGTGTTGCGTTTGAATGACTTGATTGGATGAAGATGATCTGAACTGAATTCTTAACTGGGTATTTGCTACTCTGTCACTGGGTAACTTGATCCTCTCTGTGAAATGGAAACCATGATGTTTCCTTTCTCTTTTACTGGAATGTGTTGGCTTCTCAGAACATATGCCATGTATTCATACAATGCCTCACACAGTGAACCTCCCTCACTCACCTGAGAGCCTAAGGCTGCAGCAGTATGATAAGTGATATTTTACAGCAAGTATGTATTAGTATTTCATATAAGTGTGCTGCTTTCTCCTCAGGCATTTCAAGTAGCATGAATTTTGATGAAGAAGAAGATGAGGAAGATGAAGACAGCTCCAGTTCTTCCCAGTTAAACAGTAACACCCGGCCTGGTTCTGCCACAAGCAAGAAATCCAATAAGGTAAGAGGAGAGTTCTGAAGAAAGGGCATGCAAGCTGCTGTGATTTACTGTGATAGCTCTCAGGCTTCATGGGAGCAAGCAATGAAAACAATGACTTGGAGAAAAGAATAGCAAATATTGTCTGAATGTGAATGAGGAGAAAAGTAAACAATAAATATTTACCTTTCTACCAATTGCAGGTGCTCAGAAGGATCTTTTGTTGCCATTGAATTTTTCTGGGCATTTTCCCACCCTGTTCTTGCTGCCACCATCTGAACATAAAATTAGACTTTGGCTTGTTCAAATAATCTAAATCACAAGCTCTTGCTAAACCAGTTGATGGTGCACCACTCTTTTATATACTACACTGACTTCTCATCTCTGTTATATCTCTGTCTAGCTTAAACTCTTGCTCCCTATCTCATTTCTTCCTTTCATCAAAGGCTGTCACCATCCTTGAATACGGCTTTTCTGGAAAAAGGAGTGTGGTGAGATGGGAATGTGTGAGCCAGGTTTTTCTGTGTACCTGTACAGCATTCTGTCTGAGCAGCCACCCCATTCTGCTTTGCCAGTTGTGTCTGTACACTGAACATCAGCTGCACAGGCAACTGCTCCCTGGTAGCCAAGAGCTTCACTGGTTGGATTGGAAGAGATCCTTACCTTGCCAAGCTGTCTTCAAGGCTGCTGAGGAACCACAATGGGGAAGACAATATGTCCCTTGTTTTTATTCTTAAAGTGCAACTGCTGTCAAATGCCATTCCTTTGTACTTATAACCTTGTAAATCAAAGTTGAGAAACTTGAATTTTGCTTATTGTTTTAGGAAGCGGCCTCAGCCCCCAGTCCTTCCACAAATGAGCCTCTCATAGATGTCGATGACCTGGAGGAATTTGCCATAAGACCTGCTCCACAGGGTGTCACTGTCAAATGCAGAATCACAAGAGACAAGAAGGGAATGGACCGAGGGATGTACCCCACTTATTACCTCCACTTGGAAAGGGAGCATGGTAAAAAGGTCATAAAATAACTTGAATGGCATACCAGTTGCATTTGAATTAAAAAAAAATTAAAATTGAGAAAGTCTTAGAAAGAAAGTGTAATCTTATATTTTAAATATATTTTCACTTTTACTGAGGTCTGTCCTACAGTCTTCCAAAAGCAAAACAACAGTATCACTCTGTTCCACTGTGTTTCTTCACATGTCTAATCTTTGGCCTTAAATAATCCATGCATGACACCTTTATGTGACTGTCAGTGGTTGGGGCTCTCTGCATTCTGTGGCCTGAAAAGCATCTACTTTCAATTCAACTGGAAGAGCCAGAGCAACTTAGAATGAAACATTTAACAAAATACATCAAATTCAATTATTTAAACCATAAATAATAGAAGTAATTTTCCCTTTCCAGATTTTTTTCCTGGTTTTGCTAAGTCCCAGAAGACCTTCTGTCAGGAGACCTTCTGTTACTTTGCTAATGATGCTGGAAGACAGAAAAATTGCCTATGGTTTATTATATATCAGAGCAGGAAGTGGTGTGTGCTAACCCTTTTAGCATTCCAGAATATGGTTTTTTTGCATTGCTTAGGTGTTTCTGTTAGCTGGAAGGAAACGGAAGAAGAGTAAAACCTCTAATTACCTCATCTCTATAGACCCAACTGACCTGTCTCGAGGTGGAGAGAGTTTTATTGGAAAGCTGAGGTAAGCAATGATAAGTCTAACAATTTTCATTGCATATTATGAAGTTCATTTGATGCTAAGAAGCCTGTAAGCCACTATGATTTCTTCATTAGTGGCTTGACTACATACATCATGTGATAATGGTCTTAAAGATCACCACTACGAGTACTTACAAGATCCCATTGTATTAAAAGTCAGCAGGACTGAAGCTCTGAAATGCTCAAACACCAGATTCTCAAGGATGTACAAGCACAGCTTAATGGGATTTTCAGAAGTGCATGAGTACATTGTGTCTAGCCTCTGTTGATATAAATACCCTGGAGTGGAAGTTCTGTCTGTTACACAGTCTGAAAATCTGTTTGGTTTTGCCTGTTGCTTAAGATCCAAATTAGTTATTTGCAGGTAGTGGAGTTATTTCAGAGGCAAAAGTTTCTTTTTTGTCTGTCACCCCACTGTACACCAGTCTGTTGTTGATACCTATGTGGAGCCTCTCGATGTGTGTTTAGATCATCTGTGCCTGAGGAAAGGGCCTGTGCTGCTCTTGCCTGTGTGGATCTTGGAACTTCATGGGCTATTGCAGTGCAGACACAGAATGAGGATAATGTGGTTTTATATGTTCTGCTCCTTTCCATGGAAACAGGAAAGATTTATCTTATTTATGACTTTATAAAATCACTCCTTATATTCTAATAGAGTTAGTTGTCAGGTGAGAAAGCAGATAGTTTTGTAGTGAGTGTTTTAAAAACCAAACTAAATAACCTCCTGAGTGTTTTCTTATTGCTTTCTTGAATTTACTAGTTTGCAAGATGTCATGAGCAGCCTCCAGCACAATGATCAGGGGCTTTTAGTACGCTCTGCTGTACTGTACCTTTACATTTTTGTTATGGCCTTTAATCCAGGAGTTGCCATTTACCTGGGATTAGAAATAACAACTCTCTGTACTCAATATTTGTCTTTCCTTTGGGACAACAATGCAGTAAAGGATAGATGTCTCGGGCAGCATTACTGGCAAATGGTGATTGGATTTTCCATTTTTTTGATAGATCAAATCTTATGGGGACTAAGTTTACAGTTTATGACAATGGAGTAAATCCAATGAAAACAACATCAAGCCTGGAGGCGAGTACCCTGCGTCAGGAGCTGGCTGCTATTTGTTACGTAAGTACTGCTCACAGACAAAATGTGAAGGAAGGGCAGTTCAGTTTCTGAAACAGCACACTGAATTTCCTTCTCACTTGTGATTATGGAAATCAGCATCCATACTTTGATGTAACTGAGCAACTGATCTCCACTAGACAAACCAGGAAATTTAGTGGAAGGTAGAGGTTAAAACTGTTGTGCACTGAACAGGGTTGCCCAGTTCTTACCTTTGGTCAGAAGGTGTTGTGGCTTTTACATAACCCTCTGGAAGGAGTAGGTGCTTCACAGCCTTCAGGCACCACCTGAGGGAGCCTCCTGAACTGGAAAGAGTTGTGTGCATGGCATTACTGCTCTAAGATGATCATTTATTATGGCAGTTTGGAGGAGGCTTCTCTCATCCAAATCATAGGTAGCTGGATGGGTAGGTTTGCGGCAACTGAGAGACTGGGACAAAAATTCTAAAACTGTTTTTTACTGAGAGAAAAATCAAGCAAAACCTAAGCCAAATCCAAAATTCTGTTGAATGATAGAAACCAGCCTCTTATAGGACAGTGAATAGCATTTATCAGGAGCAATGCAGACAGCCAAGACTTGAAACACAGTTGCTGTTGTTTCCTGATTGCTGGATGAGGAACAATTTTGCTGAGACTTTCTTTCTGTCCAAAAATATGTGGGCCCAAGAAACCCTTTCCAGTCAAACTTGGTATGTACACTGCTACAGAAAGTTTCACAAAGCAACAACTTCTGATAAAAATATCCAAGAATGACTTTTCTGAAATGTTCCTGCCCAGCTCTTAGTCAAGGATGCCTGGAAATCTGTCAGATCAATGTCCAGCACATACCCAGTGTACACACACAGTGCGTTCCTAGAAAGGTCAGCTTTGGGTTGTGGGGAGCAACGTGTCTGGAAGATTTCAGCACATGAACAGGAAAGCAGAGAGCCATCCTTTCCATGCAAAGTGCCAAGAGTACTGAAGTGGGGCAGTATTAGCTGCCAGCACATCCTTTTTCTGCTGCTTAGGATGCAGTGTTTCTGTGGATTTAGTATAATGGTGTGGTTGTTCACGTGTGCTGTTACACAAAGTTTATGGTTGGAGACAGACAAACAGATACATATCCCTCCATTCTGGTAGATTTGAAACTCTCAAAAAATCCAGCTAACAGGATTTAAGACACCAGGATCTGATGTCATTTTGACTGAAGTTTCAGTAGAAACCTAGGAGAACTTACATGTTTAATATGGGTAATTTTACTGATTTATATAGGAGAGCATTCCCTGGAGCCAGGCAATTAATCTTCTGGTGCAAACTGGAAATACAAGCAGAAAACAAAAAACAATTGAAAAAAATTATGTATTGAAAAATTTAAGCATTGCTTGTTTAAATCAACAACAATGATGTATACATGATGAATCTTTCCAAATTAAAAGCTGTTGTGGTCAGCAGAGTTAATTAGAAGTGTGAATGTTGGAAAGAACCAACCCATGGCTACTGTTTGGACAATGTGGCTGAGATAAGGTGCTTTTATGTGTGTATTTGTAATCAGCACTTTGAAACTTGTACATTTGTATAAGAAAATTACCTGTTCAATTGATATTTTTATACTAATGGAGAAAAACAGCAGGCTTGCAGGTGTGCTGTGACCAGAGGACAAAAGGAAATTGGAATGGTATTTCATTACTAGCCAGGTTTGCAAAAGTGAGATTATTGTTCCTGGCTGCAGCAGAACCACAGCAAAGAGTGCCAGAAAGAGCAGGACTGAAACACCCTTGTCTTAAGCCAGTCTTGTAATTCCTGCCTTGAGATTTCCCCTGTAGCAAAAACTATAAAAAACCAGTAGTTTAAAAGCATCACTATGCCTCTCACTGTCTCAAAGCTCATCTGCCCATGTGGAGAGCAAGCTGTACCTACTTCTACCACTTTACTGAGCATGACCTGCTTAATCATCTCATCAGTCTAGTTTATAGAGGCAGAAACTGGTGGTGCATCTGTTGTTAACTCTGGGGTAAATGGGCTGAAGACTCTCTTTGTGGAGCTCACCTTAGGGCATGTTTCAAGCATCAGGAGCAGAGTTGGTGCAAGGACAGGTTTCTCAGGTGCTGTTAACCATTTTCACTCCCCCACTGCTGGCAGCCCAGCCTATTAATAAGCCTGGAGCAGCCCCTAATGGCTGATTGCAGAATCGCTTGGCAAAATTGATCAAGGAGCAGTGAGATGTAACTATACCATTTGTACCAGGATTTTCTGTGCTGGATTCCTTTGTATCCATAGTATCTCACAGTTCAGTTTGTGTCAGATTCTGCATACAGGGAGCTCAGCTGACATTCTGAGATGTGACTCAGGTTTCAGTAAAGCAACTGGACCCTGTGTCTCTACTCAGGCCTCCATCACTTGCATTGTGTTCCAGTGTTGTGGGTTCTGCAATTTGGGCTTTCTAGGGAATGATAGTTTCTACAGAAGCTGTTGAGCACAGATGTGTGAAACCATTCCACAAAGGCAAGTGGCTGAAAGAAAATTGGGGTAATAAGGCAGTGAATCTCTGGGGAGCTGCCAGGATATACACCTTGCTGCTTTTATCATGGCAGCTATTGCTACTAAAGCAAGATGCTTACATAATATTTTGAAAGCATGTAAGGTTTTAAAAGCTCTGTATTCTTTCAATCCAGTTTATTGCCACACATGCTCAGAACAGCTGACTGGATGGGCTAAGGCAGAGAGTGCAGCCTCTGAGCAATATTGGGCCAAGTCCTTAGCTGTTATCAATCACTGGCATCCTGGTTGAGTCAGTGGGGCTCTGCCAGATAACAACACTTGTGTTTCTGTGTAAACTGAGACTGCCTGTTGCATTATAATGGTGGAAAAGCAGGATTTGGCCTATGTTCCCCCAGTACTGCCATTTGTAGTCTTGAATTTACACACACAAAATCATGGAGAAGGGAAATAAAAGAGAAGCAGGGAATGAGACAGGAGGTTGGGGAATTAGTTTTATGTGGATGCAGGTGGATTGGAAAGGTCTGCTTTTAATTAAAGCTTCTCTTTTGTCCCTACCATTTTCCTCATATATTCCATGTTTATGTAGTTTCAGTTGGGTACCATGGTTTTAGCAAAAGGGTAGCATCTGCAATACGTATGATAATGCAAAATGTATGATAATTGGTGATGGTTGTAATGTGCAACTAGTAACTATTCTCTTCTTATGTGGTAGAAGTACCAATTTTAGTTTTTCTGAGTAAATCCAAAGAGTATGGTCCTGGTTTTATAGAGTGATAATACTGCTTGTTGGGAGGGAAGTGATTCAGCGCTGTTATTTAATTTTACCTTGAACAATGTCTTTAACCAGTCAGCATCTAAATTAATTATGTATAGCATAACTGCAGCTTCATGAGAAGAAAAGCTTGTAAAGCATTGCAGAGAAGCCAAAATTGCCAGTAGTTAGTGGAAAATAAGCATAAACATGAATCTTTTCTTCGAACTTGTTCTCTGCTGTGCTGAGTCTTTCCTGCTTACAAAACCTGCTGGCAGTCAGATTAATTTTCGCCTGACCATAATGCAGAACCAAGTATATGCTTCCAATTGAACTGATAACATGTTTTACTCTGCCAAAGGATGTGACAGAAATGATTCAGAAAAGAGGTAGAATCTTCCCATTAGTGTGCAGAGTTAGGAAGATACATGTATATACCTGGATTGCTTCAGGAGTATTCAATAAAATAACTCAGTGGAATTTTCCTTGCATGCATGAAAAACTAAAGAGTTGTGGAAAATCTCGAGATGGCTTACTGAAACAACCAAATTTATTTCAAAGGTCTGATGGATAACAAGACTGCATGAGTAGTTTTTAGGTGTATTTTTCAGGTGTTTCCAGGGAGTTGAGATGCTTGGATTTTTACTTGCAGAGATAGAGATGTTTTAAAAAGTTTAGTGGTCCTTAAAATAAGGACACTTCATTTGAAAATATAAAAGCAGAGACATCTGAATATGTCACTTCTAAATGTCCCAGTGGTAAAGCCACACCAGCTGGAGGCCAGAGCTGTCTGGTTCTTAGCATCTTGTGGTATGTTGCTGGGAACAGCACCAATGGAAATGTCCTTCCTGAGATTCCTTAGTGTATGTCCACAGCCCTTCACTTTAGAATAGTACAGGGAAAAAAATGCTTGTAACTGAAAAAAACCAAACTATTACAAAACTTGAGGAGATGGACTTTTAGAGGTGTCACTATTTCATTTACTGGAATTAATGCTAAAATCAGCTTTTACTGGGCAGATTGGAAAATATCACCCTTTACTTTTTCAAAAACAGATGATAACATAGTGAAATATTTGGTCCTAGTTGCTTCTGTGGGAGAAAATAACAAGTGTCAGATAAAAATAAGATGTTAGGCTGGTTTAGATTTTGATGGTTGTGTTTTAAGAGGATAGAGCAATACCGGAGTGCTTTTGTAAAAAGCTGGTCAAAAGCATCAGATCATGTTTAATGGGAGAACTTGTATTTTCCATGGATTTGCTTTTGCTGCCCATGTGATTTCTTTATTCCCCCTGTCTTCATAGCTAGAAAATTTGCCTTCATGCTAATGTGTTTGTTTTTTACCATGTTCATCTCTAAGCATAACATATCTGTAGACTTTGAAAACCACATCACTGCTAACAGATGCTCTTATTGGCAGCTTCTTCTTGTTTGCTTTTGTGCTGGCTCTGGAATAAATGGAGCTGGTCCCATGTATTTAATTTTGTCTTGCATCAAAATGTGTGACTGCATTTTATGGTTTTTAAATTGCCACTACTTTATTTTGGGATCTAGCAGTAGCCAAGCAATCTGGTTAATTCATATCCTTTTTCAACAAAGGGATTTTTGTTTTTAAATTATATTAAGGTTGCTGGCAGCCAATGCTAGGAGTGTTTTTGAAAACCTCTCTATTTCCATTTTTCCTGTTGTTGGAGCTTCTAAGACAAAGGTAGAATGTTTGGCAGTGCCAGTGAAGGTGGGAGTTTCAAGATGTTTTTTGAATTGACTAACAAATAAGTTTGCTGGGCTGCCACTGTGTCTCTCTGTTGAATAAATTAACTTTAAAAATAAAGAACATGACGAAATCTTTTCTAACATTTTTAGGAAACAAATGTCTTGGGGTTTAAAGGACCTCGTAAAATGAGTGTGATCATACCAGGAATGAATATGGACCATGAAAGAGTTTCCATCAGGCCACGAAATGTAAGTCATGCCATCAGCCAACACGAAAAATTACTTGACTTCTCTTTCATTTAGAGTCAGGGGGTTTTAATTGCTTTTGTGAAGGTCAAGAGGTTAATAAAATGGTATTTTAACAATTGTGGAATAATGGGATGTGTACCTAGTCCTGTTACTCACAAAAGCACTACAAATAATGTATTTTGGTAACAAAAGATACAACTGACATTTTCCAAACTGTGAAAAGGACTCAAATGTACATTCACATTAAGATTCTCAGAGTTTCATTAGTTGAAGCTGTTTTGAGGGTTGAGGATAACAGTTTAGTTTTGGGGCTAGAATTTATGAATTTGTTTCCTTTTTTAATGTATTTTTTGTCACGTGATCATGTTAAACTGAAGTGTGTATCTGTGATGTGTGCAGGAACATGAGACACTTCTTGCAAGATGGCAGAACAAAAACACAGAGAGTGTCATCGAGCTGCATAACAAAACACCAGTCTGGAATGATGACACCCAGTCCTATGTTTTAAATTTCCATGGTCGAGTCACACAGGCCTCGGTGAAAAACTTCCAAATTATTCATGATAATGATCGTAAGTACAGCTCTCAGTCAGTAATGTGTAGGAAGAGCACTGCATGCACACCCTGAGAAGGATTCTGCCCTTACAATTCTTACCTGAGCGGGTTTAATTGAATTCTGTGGATACAGCTTAATGCTGCTCTGTCTTGTGGCCATGACATTGATGCAAGCTGGGTGTTTAAATGCTCATGCTTGGGACAGGAGGATAGCTATGTGCTATCTCAGTTTTCTCCCATGGTTGCCCAGCTTATGAACTGAGCAACAGTTCAGAGTCATTTCTGCTCTCAGAGCAGCTGCCTCATGGTTCTGCAGTCAGCAGGACCATGGGGCAGGGTCACTCTGCTCAAGCACGTGTATCATATAATCCTTCCTGGGTTTTTTTGTTTGCTCTGGTCCCCGTACACTGCCCAGCTGGAGACAGCAACAGTCAGACCAGTCCCATTGCACATCCACCTTGCCATTACTGGCCTTTGTAGCATTAGCCCTACAGAACACCCTGGCAGTGTCAGAACAGCTTTGCACACCATCACCATGTCCTTACTGATGGGCTGCTTTCTGCCATCAGTGCGCAGATCCCTTTTTTTCTCAAGCTTAGGTACAATGTTTGGAGCCAGGATAAAGACAGGTGCTCCGGGAGGAGTGGCACTGCCCCACTTCACGCTCACTTTAGGCATGTGCAGTCACTTGTGCTGGAGCTCTCTGGGCTACACCAGTGCCATGCACACTGCAGGGAAAGACTGGTGAAAGTGGCTGTGCCAGTCTCTGAGAGCAACACTGAATTTGAAACATTGGTGTATGGTTTTGCTGCATTTTGTAAGGTGAAACAGTTACACCTGCTTCTGCAATTAAACATTTCCAACTGTGAATGAGGCTTAGCTTTCCTCTTGTTGACAAGGAGTATAGAAAGGAAAAATAAAGTTGGGGAAGAATTTCTGAATATGCTGTAAGAGAGAGAGAGATGATTAGGTCTAGGTCATAATCATGTCTTTTCTTCCCCCATTATCCTTGCTTGTCCACTTGCCTGAAGTTAAGCGAGAATAGAATTAACTAGTTCTTGGCACACATGAAACTTGGCACTAGATCTGTAAAAGAGGTTGGAACATTCTATGCAGAAGCCATTTTCTCTCTGTGCTTGCAAAATGTACTTTTTACCTGCATCGTTCTTTTGACAGTAACAAGTCTGACAATCCTCTATCACTCAAGCTATCCTTCTCCCTCAGCTATCAGCACACCCACTTGCATGAATAAGTGTTGTGAAGTTTCATGAGTGGGCATGTTTTGTTTGTGTTTTGTTGAAGTGGGCCAGAGGATGATGTTGAATGCATACTTTTTTAGTAAGGACTGCAAACAAAAATAACGCTTTGTCGCCTTTTATGACCTTTCTTGCAGCTGACTATATAGTGATGCAGTTTGGCCGCGTGGCTGAGGATGTGTTCACCATGGACTACAACTACCCAATGTGTGCATTACAAGCCTTTGCAATTGCCCTTTCCAGTTTTGACAGCAAGCTGGCTTGTGAGTAAAGGGGCGTGGGTGAACATCCTCTCACAGGAAGCAGTTTGCCGTATGATTCCCAATTCCTGCTGGTGTCACTTATGGTCCATAATAGAAAGGTCAGGAAAAATACAGTTGTGGAGGACTATTGCTGAAGAGAAAGTAAAAGGAATCTTCTAAAAATTCAGGACATTCAGGAAATTATAGTTTCCTATTTTTTTTTTCTGACATATTTTTCTGGAAGTGACATCAAGTTTTTGTAAATAGACGTTCTATCTCATGTCCCTGGTTATGTTATGGATATGTGCCATGATGTACTGTACCGTGGCTCTATTACCACCATTACAGTGGTGTCTTTTTTAAATCCAGAAAGGGCGTGAATGCTCGAAAAGTTTCTTTTTACATTTAAGAATTATTCTGAGGCTGCAATCATACCTCAAGGTTGCATTCCTACATCAACTAATCAGAGCTTCATATCATCCAGCATTAAAGAAAGATCAGAAATAAGATGCACTTTTTTTGATTGTGCAAGGATCTTGTGTAGTATAAAGCCAAGTCTGAAGGCTGAAAACATATACTGGACTGAACCTGATGCATTGCTATTGTACATGTAATAGGGCATGATGAATTTCAATTGCAGTAGGAGGAAATGGAGAAGTAGAAAGCACAAAACAATGTTGCACAAGTCACTTGAATTCTAAGCTGTCATTATGTTTTAACATCTACATGCTTTTTAATTTGTTTCAAATGAAAATGTATTTGGAGTACAGAATAGGAAAAGGAAAAGATCTAGATGCCAAGAAAGCATAACTTATGTTGATTTTGGCATTTCATGTACTGGGAATTTATATCCCTGTATTGCTGTGGTAATTCAAACACATATTTTGTATGAAGTGATATAAACAGTTGGATAAAGGCTCTCTGCAGAGAATCTTATGATTTTGAACAGGCTGTGTAAAGCTGAGGAAGGTAAATGGAAATATTTTATTAAATTTTGTCTGGCCTTTTGAGCTTTTACAATTTGTTGATTGCATTTTTTGAACTTTCAGCAACAACCACTTTTCATATTTATTTCCCACTGTAAGAATGCTTGAAATCGATTGAAACTGTGTATGTTGTTCTCTGATGTAAACGTGCCAGCTACTGAGCTAAATCCTTCTAGGCAAATCTAGTGTATGCTGCATACAAATGAGACACTGGCAGGACACAGAATACTTTAAAATAGTGTGGATTTTTTGTTTATCTTTTCCTGATTTATCTGGAATATATAAAAAAATACCATTTCAAAACACAAGAAAAGAACAAACCATTCTATTATCTTCTTTCCTGAACATCTCAAAAGCCTAGAGCTGCAACTGAAAGCACATTGTAAAACACTTTTAAAAATAATGGTCTTTCTGCCATTGTTCTGTACAATGTTATCCAAAATGGCACACAAAGTAATAGAATTTATATGTAGTTCACCAGAAGGGTATTGAAATGTGAGTCAAGTGAAGAAGTAGTAGTGTTTTTGACTGAGTGTATTCAGGTCCCCCTTTTGACTCTTTATAGATACTTGCATTGCACAATCAAAGATTATGTAATGCAAAAATGAGATCAAATCTGCTTGTCTCATAGTTGTCAGTCTCTTTTTGACTATAGGGGACAGGCCACAAGGCTCTCCTTAAGGTTGTGCCATTTGAACTGTATAATTTCAACTAATAAAAAAGATATACTCACTTCTTCACCTTTGCCTTCAGGTCTTCTTCCCAGTATAGAGACAAGGAAATTTCATAAGAGATGAAAATAAGTAATTGCCGGCATTTTTTCTAATCTTTTAAGCAATCTGTGGGAAAAAGTCTGCTGGTTTTGAAGTGTTTTGTCGATGGACTCAGCCTGTAAAATACTATCTTTAGTTAACAGGAAGTTCTGTCTTTTTTTTTTCTTTCCTGAATCTTTTTGCAAGAAGCTTTTCCATGCAATGGTGTAAAATGGAAAGGCACCTTTTGTTTTAGAGAAATGAGCAGTCAGTTCCCATAACAAATGATCAAAAAGTGTTGAGTCATGAGCTGTAGTGTGATCCTTAGGCTTTGCACTTGGCTGTTTTCCTCTGTACCTGGTGCTTTCCCACCATTTCATATCCCCATCTGTCATCTCACTTTGGATTTAACAGAGAAGGCCCTTAGGCCTTTGCTTACCTCATACCAGTCTTAAAAAAAACTAGCTCCAATGACAGCCAGAATTTTTTGTTTCGACTACTGCAAAACCAGTCAGGAATTCCCACTGCTGGCATTTAGGTGCGATGTGGATTTCAGGAACTCTGCAGCGTGGGAAGGGGTGAATCTGCACGGCTTGAATTCTGTGCCTTGCCAGTCATACGCTTTCTTTAAAGCCTGAGAAAGTGGCACCTGACATAGTTTTCTGCTTCTCTCTGTGCACAGCGCTGTGTCAAAGGAACGAAGCATCTTACAGTGCAAATACACAATCTGCTGGCTTTTGTAGTGGAGTTGTTTTAGGAAGGGTTATTTTTATCGCAGATGGTAACAATGGTGTGACTCACATCGTGGCCCCACGGGGAATTGGCATGAAAGGAAGCTCATGTGCAGTGAACTCCTGCACAAAGGTGAGAACGAGGGGCTGGGGAAAGGCAGCAAGTTCAGCTCCTTGGAACACTTTTGCTGCCAGCACATTGTGTAACTTCACTCTCACTGCATGTTCTTCCCAGGCAGGTATTTTTTTTAAGCTGTAACCATGCCAGGAGGAAAGTGGTGACTCAGATTCCCATCATCTTAACAGAATTGTACAGGGCCAGCAGCCAACGAGCTGCTGAGGAAAATGCTCCCTACCATAAATTGAGGTCACTAGAGGGGGATGTTCACCTGGGACTAAGGAACGAGGAGCTCTCATTAAATCTGGTTCAGTTAGAATAGCAGTTGTTCCTAGTGGCCTTTGCCAAAACCCTAATTCCTCACTGTTGTTGAGCAAGGTACTGGGGTCTTTTGATTCACCTGACCTTCACCATCTGCTCTGGAAGCAGTTACTTCTAATTTAGAATCTATATTATTTCTGATGCATAATTTCTGATGGGTATTTTCTGATGAAGGTCGCTACTGCATGTCAATGCAAACTCATATCACAGGTTTTCCAGTACATCTCTAAATTTTGTTCTCCTAACCTCGTAAAGTAAAGCAGGTTCTGTCTTAGCATGGAATCGTACCTGAAATTACACTGTCCTCACAAAGTCAGATTTTCTTCCACACCAGTACTAAAATCTTGGTACCAGAAAGTATTTTCAGAGATATATGCATACTAAAGTAACCAAGGCATAGTTACGGCACACTCATATTAATAACTTCTGCTGGGCCTGCATGTCAGTGTGCAACAGGGCATAACCTTGTTTACTCAGTGTAACAAAGAATATAATGGCCTCGAGCTGTGTATTTCCTTCACACAGTCCCAGTGAGTGTTTGGATACAGTAGATTTAATATTATTTAAAATGCCAGTATTGATGATTTTTTGCATCTGCTGTTGATTTTGGCAGAGCTGTAAACAAATTCTTTGCCTGAATTGCTTATAGGCAAATACTGCATGCTTTAATGAGAGTTCTTAATCTAACTTGTCACTCTGTTTACATCAAACAGTTTCTTCCTGGCCCTTTATCTAATTTTCTTCATCTCTGATGTTCTGTTCCTTCTCATTCTCTTCACAATTCTTTTATCTGTTCTTTAAGGATGTGCAACTCAACAGTGTTTGACAGTATTACTCAGTGATCTCTCCACAGATGAATAATGCCTTTGGTGCACATTCAGTGATGCTCCTACAATAGAAGCCTTATCAGAAGGGGGAATTTGGCCCTTTGGCTTTTCAGTAGAGTAAATTAACACATTAAAAGGTAGTAGATAAAAAAGCTTGCCTGAAATATAATCAGAATTTTTCTCAGTAAACACTTGGTGACTGGAGCTCCCAAACCATTGGTTGCAAATCAGTGAGCAGAGCTGTCCACAAGCCTGGAGGCAGGCTGTTAGATTCGCTTTGTAGTGCTGCCTTATTTTTCCTTTTTTCAAAAGGTTGAAAGTGATTTTGTGAACTGAAGTGTGTTGGTGGCCTAAAATAGAGTTTATTTTTTAGAAGCTAGGCATCACTCTGCTCCTTTTGTAGGATAATATATGGCACATAAAATAGTAATGTCATAGGCTATCGTTACAAATTCTGATGCTAAGAAACCTGTGAGAATGGTTTTGTAATAATTACTGGGCAAATCTCTGGCTATTCAAGTTGCCTTACAATAGTGCTGGAGTTCCCAGCTGGCTGTCCTCATGAGGTACTACAACTGAAGGAGCTGTAGTGAAAAGGGCTCTGTAATAAAATCTTATGGCTGCACAATCAAAAACATTATTGTGGAGTCAAATGACATCACTGAGTTTTATCAGTCATGGTGAACCAATGCCATGAATTCAAATTTTCTGAGTTTTTACTCCCTAATGGTGAACAAAGGAGGGTTTTTAAACAAGCGGAGACACCACTGAGGTCTCTAAAAGTATTGAGCATTAGACCTACTTTTATGCTATAAAAATCCTACCCCTACCTGAGAGCTGCCCATTAAAAAAGAGGGAAGTCCAGTCCTTAGCAGGGCAAATCACTCCCAGTTCTAGTATCTTAGGTTTTTGTAAATTTTAATATTAATTTATTAGTGATTTCACATAGGGTACAACAAGGACTGGAAAGCAGGAGTTCTTGCCCTGAAGGGATTATGAGTCTAGACCAGTATTGGAATATTTTGTCTTTGTTTATTTTAGTAGGACAGGACAGGGGGTTGCCTGGTGTTCTGGGCAGAGAAAGTTTCTCCTGACATGTGGCAGGTATCAGACAGAAGATTTTGGGTTTGTGGCATTCTAACTGTTTGCCCCATACTATCCCATTGCTCTCCTAAACCATCATTTGCAAGATTTTTCCTGCTTTTAGAGAGCATGTGCTCACCAATAAAATATCTTTGCTTGGCAATTAATGACAGCACAGCAGTCACCTTTATTAGAATTGTGACCTCGTAACTCAGATTTCTCAAAAGGCCTCGTTTTGATTACTAGAATAGTTTTATACACATAAATCTTGCAATAGGATTAATCTAACTGTAGATGCAGGCTTCTCTTGTACGTGCAACTTAATGACAACACGTTTCTGTTGCTCCTCATGTATGAAAAGCACCTTCCAGGGTTCTGCTTTGTAAGCGTTTGAAATTAATTATGTGTAGACGCTTTTCAGTTCTTTTCGTTGCTTGCCAAGGAACTAAGAAAAGAATTTGCACAACTATCTCAATGCTTTGGTATTTTGCTATGAACTATAGCTCAGTAGCTGATACTCACAAATGCCTGTATATTGGATGAAAATGCATTAAAACTTATTTTGTATGTTGTATTTTATTTAACTGCCTAGAAATTACAGAATCCCCTTTTCCAGTAAGGGTGTGTTTATCTGTACCTTCACTAATGAGAAGACCTGAATTAACTGGCTTTCTTGAAACTCTTTAATGGAACCAGTACTCTGGTTTGCAAGATGGATTTGGGAAGAGGACACACCATTCAGGAAAATTATGCTTACGTTTTCGAGAAAAAAACTTTCCTATTCACATTATAATTGGATTACACAATAACACTGGAAGCTTATCATGGTTTTACTTAAGTCTGCAATGACAGTTTGAAAATTACTCTGGCAAAAGCTTGTTAAGCACATGAACTGGAACGAAGTCCTACTTGGGGGTAAGAACCTAGCAAGTACCAGTGGATACTCTTGCATCTGTTTTGGTGCTTGGGTACTGCTTGCATGCAGAAAAAGTCCTGAAGAGTCAAAATCTTTGTTAAAATCAGCCTAGTCTTTTAGGTTGTCCAACAGCTGATAAAACACAGACCTGAGGACCAGGTCACCTGGCTGTTAATCCCAACTGACTGTCTAACTTTGTGCAAATCTTGGAACCTCTTTGTGCCTCCATTCCAACACGGTGAATGGAAATACTAGTTTTCAGCCGGCCTTCATCTGTCTCTGTTCTGCTGAGAGGTTTCTCAGGAGTCTTTTGAGGCTGGTGGATGACAGGTGGTGTTGCCATGCTCAGAACCCTTTTTAATGCTCACTGAAGGAACAGCAGTAAGATATGACGTTTTCTGCCACCCGTGTAGAAACTGAATAGCTAACCAATCTCTTAGGATAAAATCAAGATGCTGTTGAATTCTATGGAAATCTTGTCAATGATTTCACTGAGGTTTCATTTTTTCTACCTTGTGTCATTTTTTGGTTACTGGAAGTGCAGAAAAAACAGTAGGACAAACCATCTGATACATTTTTCCTTCTCACAGTGATGTGTTGTTGTGTTTTACTTTGCAGCATCAGTTGTTTTAAAACTATTATTCCTAAACACATTGCAGAGGTTCAGTTAATGCAGCCACCTATTTATGCTTTCATGTAGCAAACTGAGACACTTGCACATTGTACTGCAAATTGCCTTTTTGTACTTTGGTTTTTTACGTGGATGCAACTCAGTTGTTCAAAACTGTTTTTACCGCAGACTTTGTTTTTGTCACACACACTTAATTTAAAAACAATGAGTCTCATGATTTATGACTAACTTTATTCTGAAATGGGATGCTTACAATGCAGTGTTTCTCACATTTCACCCCCTATCTGTGGCTTCTTACTGAGGCTATCCCAGTTGGCACAATGCCTTAGAAGTGGCAGTAATCTATAAAGTGTACTCTCTCAAAGAAGCAGAATGTAATTTATAAATGTTTTTGTAAATTTTAACATTAAAATCTGTGTGATTTTAATGCTTACAGATTGGGTGAAATTACAAGGAGATTATTTGTTCAAGCTTGTTTTGAAGTTTGAGCTCTCATTTACGATGTAAGCTGCTGGGCTGTTTGGCCTGTGCAGACTGCCAGACTTGGACTGCAGGAGTCTGTCAGTGTGATGAGGACACAGTGATGTGATTTCCAAAGTCCTAACAAGAGCGTCCTTCCTAATTCTCTTAGGCACTCTTGAACATCATGTAAGAAATCATGTACCTTTCCTATGCTGACTCACCAAACAATAGCAGGAATATTTTCATTCCCTTTGAATTTAAACAAAAAATTAAAGGCTATACCTACTGTCTAGGTAAGTGTAATCTTAACGACATTTAGTCCTGTTGTCTTGGAAAACTGTATCATAAGATCACTTTTTTTTGCCAGTGCAGAAAATCTCATCCGTACGCAAAACCGTGTTGGGTGATGGTGGGCTTTGGGCACTGCTCATACGATTATTAAGCTTGGAAAAGACGTCCAAGATCATCAAATCCAACCTTTGACATGCTTTTAAGTTCAGTGTTCAAACAAGTTTGTAAGCTCTGGCACCTTGTAACAGGAGGTCTTTGTTCCAGTCTGGGACAGCTGAAGATAACCCAATTATTACCATCTTGTTCCCTTCCCTAGGGAGACTATCCTGTCCTTGCTGGCTAGAAGTAGAACTGTATTGATCCTGATGTGTCTTTAAACATTACAGCATTTTTTAGCTATTTTACAAATGTTTTCAAAGGTGTGGTTTAAACTCGAATAAAATAGTCTTTGAAGTGTAGTTATAGGTGTACCAAGTTGATTTAGCTGAGAGGCAGCTGCCTTCTCCAGCCATTTCCTCACTTGTTGTATGAGCAGTGCTTGAAAGTCGTGCTGGAAAAAACATACCATAGCTATTATAATATGTTTTCCTTGGGTTTTGCCTTACCATAATGCTTTTTTTTGCACCTCTGCATTTATTTCTGAAGGGCCGTACTTCCAGTGCTAAACACAAGTAGAGCAGTGTTTTCTAATAAAGTCTCTGTCTCATTTTCTGCTGCCTTACATGTGGAAATTTGGTATTTAATACTAAAAATATAAACTTTTCATCCAAGAAAAAAACAAGGATTTCTAGGCAAAATCATTGACACTTAGTGCTATGTGCCTGTATGGACAGAGGGCTTGTTTTTGCCAGCCAGGAATGTTATTACTGGCAGAGCAGTGTGTGCCATGAAACATCCTATGATACCCTATCGCATACTGCGGCTGGGACACAGTGTGAGGGTCTGGTGCAAAGATACAGCCTTCTCTCCCCAAAAGAGCACCATGTTGCTTTTTTGGGAGGGGCTTTCTGTTGATGCTTTTATGCTTATTGCAGTATCTTCCATCTTGGGGCCAACCTGTGATTAGGTTAGTAAAAACCAGCCTTAACAAATGCCCCCAAATTAAAACCAGCACTTCAGAGTCTCTAGCAAAGCCTCACTTATGTGTGGGAGCAGCAGGTGAGTATTATTATCCTTCTAATGGCAGTGAAGCCATGATCTGCAGTTTATAAAAGCAAGCAAACAAAACGGTATTTTTTGAGCCATAAGTTCTTAGCCCCTACATCTGTGTTCCAGCTATTGTCATGGGTCACCACTAGTAGACAGAGGGTCTCCATTTTGAACTTCACCCTGAAGACTAAACTGTTTCCCTTCAGTTTGGAATACTGGAAAACCAAACCATGTAACTACAGAGGTCTCATGAGGCAATTGAAGGTGCACTGAAATCAAGTGTCATGCAAATAAATTTATGAAGATGGCCCAGAATAAACACAAGGGTACTGTGCAAGTGTCAGGAAATGAAAAGTTGCTTTGCAAAAAACTTAAATCAAGTCCTCTGAGTTTTCCTAGTTAAAAAAAAAAAATCCAACAGTGTTCTATTTTGTTCCTAACTGTGTTCTTTGTAGATTCAGTGTTTTATGATGTAGGCTGAAAAGATAGAATTTCTGTGTTCTGTTAATTCTAACTTCTGGTTTAAAGTAGGGCTGCAGCTGTGATGTGTTCTCTTAGAAGATTTGTAGCAGTGCATCTCAAAAAGCTGATTGTGGAATATGGTTCTTTAGCTGTGCTGAATTCTCAGGAGTTACTGAATTCAGTAGCACTATGACAAGGTTTTTTGTTGGTTTTCTTTTCTTTAAAAAAACCTAACCCAAACCTGTGTTTTTAAAAGCACTGGTTATTCTGTCTTTTGGAATATGTTGCACAAGTCCATGAGGATGAATTCCTATTTGGTATCACTTCAAATACTTCTTTGAAGGTGGTAGATGCTTTTCAGCTTCTTAGCAATCTGTGTCACTGCAATTTCCTTGCTCTAACTCCGTGATTCTCCCCCACCTATAATTTTCCCTCATTTCAAACATGTACAGGTTTTCCATATGGGGACACTCCAGAACACTAAGTCAGTGAAACCTCTATAAAGTTAATGTCTGTGAATTAAAGTGTGTTAAATCCCTGTGTATATGTTCTCATTCTGAAGTAGGGTGGCCTTCAATTCTGGTTGTGTAATCCTCCACCCAGGTATTCATCACATGGTGCAGTTCAAGGTCGTTGGTGAATTTTAAAGTGCTGAACACGTTTCTGACCAAGATACTGGACAACACATGTAAAGTGATTCACCCCTCAGGGTGGCGCTTAGGACTTACCGTTCTGTTGCCTAAAATGGGACAAAAGAACTTTCCAGACAATATCAGTATAGATAGAGAGCTGGTCTTTCATGAAAGCACTTTCAGATGCTACACAATACACAGGTGCACACCCCGTGTAGGGTTCTTACAAATTTGTAACACAAATTATCATATCTAATGGATACGTCCAACCTGAGAATCATTCCCCCTCAGAACCTCCCTCAGTTCTGCCCCTTGGCACTTCTGCAAGGATTTGGGGCCTTCTATCTTGCTTTGACTACAAGATACCTTTCAGGTGCATGTGTCCCAAACAAGATGTCCTTGCTAAAATCTTTTTCCTTGAAAAGAACATTAAACAGAATTTCAAGAATGTGGCACAACTGTGAGAAAGGGGCTTAGAAACTGTCAGCTGCTACCTTAAGTGTGAGAAACTATAGAGCTATATTAAAATCTACAGATATATAAAAAGACAGCATTCCTAGAAGTTGGCTCCTTGAGTTGCACCTGCCACGCTCAGCACCTTCACCTTAGAAGCCACATTTCTGAAGTTCTCTTTTCCTACTGCAGTAGTTTTTAGCACTCTCTGATTTATTGCCACCTGTATGGTGAATTTAAGCTTCCTGACAACAGTGTACTTTCTTCTTGGGTTTTTGTGGATGTCGGGGTCTGGGGGACTGTATGCTGAAAGCAGCTGTTTTACTAGGATAGCAGAGCTTGATGCTAGGAGCATGATGTAAATGACGCCAGTATAGCTAGGTTTATTTTTACAGTGCCTACCAGAGGTATGCTTGTTTCTCAGAAAATAATCTTCCTTTCTTTTTTCTTCTTTATATCTGCCCGGATCTGGAGGATGACAGCCCCTCTTAGCATTCATGCAAGCAGCCACCATATCAGAAAAACACACACAACGGGTTTATTACGGACGGGTTTATCACTAAGCAGTGCAACTCTTACATGCTTACTGTCATCCTGCTCTGTAACCGTGCATGTTTTTCCCTGTGTGCTGTTTCCTACCTTGTGTGTCTGTCACCAGTCAGAGGACATGACTGCAAAAGACGTGCATGGAAGCTTAGCAAAGAAAATGCTGAACCGAAGCCATTAAAATACAGTTCTCCCAATACTGAAGAAAGAGCTCCTCCTGAAGGCAAAAATTGGGACCTGTGGTTCTTTAAGTTGTTTGAACTTTTTGTATGTTTGCATTGTGTATAAGAAGATGACACCTTTTTATTATACTTGCACTATTTTGAGCCCTAAGCCCAGAAAAAGGCATCACAGAATTCAAGGAGTGCAGCTACAGAGAAGCAAACCAAAGTGCAAACAAGGTCCATTTACGGATGTGGAGGAACTCCAGTGTGCAGTAGGCAGTAGGATGTGCTGGGGAATGACAGTAGGGTGATTCCTTGCTGGAGAATTGGCCACAGTGCTTGGCATTGCTTACAGCGAGTCATGGATTTCCATTTTCGTTGATAAGACTGTGATGGTCACTGCTTATGTTGTGTTACATTGGTAAGAACTCTGCCCACATCACTTTTCTCTCTCCTAAACAGCTTGATTAAGTGTAGATTTTTTTCATGATGACACTTTCACCCATTTATTTCTATTCCAGGCCTAATCCCGATCCTGCTGCCGTAACTGAACATTTCTTTCTAACTTCTGTTGTGTCTCCAGAATGCCACACTTCTGTGTCTCTACCAGAGTCCTGATGTCTCCCTGTTTGTCTTTGTTTAAAAGTGGGCTTAATTGGATTGCAAAAATTGGGCATTACTGCCATGAATACTTTAGGCAGTTAGATTTGGAAAGGAGGCCAAAGTTTGTTCTTACATACATCCCATGAAGACTTGCTGACACTCAAAGAGGGATCTAGAATGTCTGTTGGTGAAGTTGACCTTTTCCATTAGACATGCTGTCAAATTCTATGATGTCATTACTGCAACTAAACAGGACATTTAGAAAACCAAAATGTTGCCCATGATTGAAGGGATAAAATAGCGGATAACTGAATCTGCATAAGAATTAGGAAATAATACAGGGAGTTTCCCTAAGAAACAAGGTCTGTAAGAAACAATATTTTTACAGTGGATTACTGAAAAATATCTTTGAAAAATACAAATATTGGGGCTTTATTGATTTTATTATTAATATCTTAAGTGTAAAAATCTTTTCTTGTGATTGAAACTAACAATTTATTTCAAATTAAAACCCTGTGCTCTGTAAAAGGAAAATCAGGTCATCTGGCAGTTATATACAAAGCATAAAAGGAGCATATATACATGGCCAGTAGAGCAGGATCCTCAGTATTAGGGATGGGCTGGGCTTAATTTATGACTTTCCAATATGTTCTAGGGGTCGGTGTGCACATATTTCTGCTGTGCACACACACATATAAATGTCTAAAAAAAACTCCTTTGGTGATATTACTCAGTCTTCTTTCCCTCTGTTCACAGTGACAGTATAAACCATGGTATTAATTTGCCTTGCTGTTAATTATTGCAAAGTATCTCTAAACGAGTCAATTTTTTGAAACCTCTTCTATAATAATTTTGAACAAGTGACATTCTCTCTCATGCTTTCCATGTAAGTGTCTGTATGCATTACAGAGAGCCATCTGCTTTTCCTTTGAGCTGACTTTTCAGTGGGATTGATCCATGCAGTGAGTCAATTTCTACCCCGTGATTACAAGACTGGGGCTTTTGTTTCTCCTTTTTGAACAATTTCTTAAAATCGAGGAACAAGGGAAAAAATATCTGTGAAGGATGTTTTGTAATTTGTTGCACCTTTAAGAAATATCTCAGAAACTATATAGTTTTGAGGTGGTTCATTTCTGAGAGTTCCTAGCAGGCACTGAGCTGGTTTTGTACTTTCCACGACCTTTCAAGTGAAGACAGTGAAAGATCCAGGCTTTGGGAGCAACTGTAGAAATACCTATTTTAGAATGTGTTGTGACTATACCTGCTTGTAAAGAAAAATAACCTTTGTTTCTGATATGTTTACTTAAACTTCAAGAAGTAGAAAATGAAAAAGCAGTTTAATTAGGATTTTTAAAATTTTTTTTATTCCACAGCATTTTCTTATTCATCTCTTTGCCTTTCTTAAATAAACCAGTGATATACAGTAGAATTTGAATATGTTAAGGTCTAGATTTCCTTTATATTCCGTGGGGTTTAAAGAGCGGAATATATCAAAATTGACAAAAAATTACTTAATTGTGAGAACTAGTATTTAAGCAGACATGTTTTTTTTAATAGTGGCTCTGACACATTACGCTTGTTTGCACACAAGACTGTCTTGGCCTGTTTTGAGTATTCGGGCATCTCCTTTTTGTTCAGACCTATAGAGACTCTAAGATAAACCTTGCAGGAATGTGCTTTTACAAATTAAATTTTTTAAAGAAACTTTGTTATTCTGGAGTAAATGTATTTCTTTACCAGTACGTGCAACAACTGATTTTTGTATTTTCACATAATTTACCTTCTGTATGTCATAGAGGTCCCAGCGTTTGTGAATACAGGACACTGTGCAGAAATATTAAACTTGATTTGTTTGAAACAAGTATGTCTTTCCCTACCCAAGGATAGAAACACCTTGATAAATTACCTACACCTAGTATAGAGGTTATTTAACATAAGGAGTTTCCAGTGCCATTTAAACTGTATTTTTGCATTCAACACCAACAGAAGTGCCATAGGATGTTATACTATCAGTCGAAATTTTAACAGATCTGTAGTCATTTTCTGTCAATTTTTCCTCAATCAGTGAGCTCAAAGTCTTGAAATGAGTACATGTTGTAGAAATACTCCTCTCTCATTTCCACAAAGAGGCCAGTGAGATTCCTCACGAACACTGGCCAAGCAGAGGCTGTTTGCTGCTGTCAGTGTCCCTTTCCTGCTGTGTCAGTGCTCTTTGCTGTGAGAGAAACCAACTCTTTCCTGTTCTTAAGGACTGGACTTTTGGCCTGCTCCTTTCTGTCATTTCATGATTTTGGAATCATTCTGGAAAATGGTCAGAAAAACCCAGGATGCAGTTCAGTTAAGACAAGAGCAAAGACATGCTTAGGCAGAAATGATCAAATGCCCGATATCAAAAACCCACAAGCTTCAAACATGTCAAAAGCTGTTGGTAAGCAGAAGAGAAGCATCTATCCTCTATGTCTCAGATAAAACTGATTCAAAACTGCCTCCAGCTTAGACATCAGGAAATTTTCTGAATACGAGGCTAGGGAACCTTGGCAGATCTGTGATCTGAGAAACTTTCAGTGCCAGGAGACTCATAATGTCCTCTATCAGGAACAATATAGCTTTGGGTAATCTTGCACTTCAGCAGGTGTTTGATCACAACAAGTAGTTACCAGCAGAGGAGGAGTGGCCTCTGTGCACTGTCAAAGATCACTGAGAAAAATGGGAGGTTTCTATTTGCTATTTAGGAATCTGCCCACCCTCACAACTGGTGAAGCCCCAAAGCTGAGAAAAATCACTTTGACTAGACCAGCCTTTCCAGGTGTATTTGTACACAGGATGCTTAGTCTGTTTGATGTAGTGTTGCATTTATTTGCTTTGAAATACATATTTGGTATAAAACCATTGAAAAAAAGGTAATTTTCTAACTTTTCTGGTCTTTTGTCCAGTGTTTGTGATACACGAAGTTAGAAACAGTATTTTTATTAGTATGTGCAAGTAAGTATCACTTAAATAGAGGATTATTGCACTAAATTGTTCTGTGGCCTCAAAGTGTAATTGTCCTACTCTTAGTCAAATGGAAAATTAAAAAATCCAACATATGGACACTAATTGCTAATGCAAAGAGTTAGGTCATAAACTTCTTTCATGTTTATCTATTTTCTGAATACTATTTGTTAACTAATGCACTTTAGAGTATTTTTGAGCCAGCAGTGATAGTACGTCATGCTTTGTTTTTGATCCCATGGAGTGCCTGAAATGCCTGCCATTATCAAATATCCAGGATGAACTAAGCCCTTTTTCAGGTTTTAAAATCTACTTTTATTAGAATGTTTTGTTTAGACAACACGTGCTGTTTCTTTTCGCTTCAACAAAAAGTATAGCCATTTAATTTGCTAGCTGGGAAGCATCAGAAGTAAAGGAGCGTGTGCTTTTATTAACCCTGAGTGCTTCCTCCTGGGGTCCACCTGAGCTTCCATAACTTTTTCCCAAATTCCCAGGTTTGCTGATGTTCTGACCTATGATTTTTATTTACTTATTTAATAGAAGTTCTTTGAGAATCCTAATTTTGTTCAGATAAGCTCTCCTTCAAATGAATGTTTTGTATTAGAAGTGAACAATTAATAATTAAGAAAGGTGGGCACACACATGTGATGGTCCTTTTCTAAAATGCTCATCTAAGTAGACATTTCTGTTTTAGTGGGGAGGAAACTGAAGCAAAGGGAGAAGAGGAAATGTTCTATGAACAGAAGGAATCCCAATTTGAAGGCTGCTGTTAAGCTGCTGCACAAGGCATGGCTGGCTACATTCACTGGACACCTACTGGTACCTGGGGAGGGGCTGCCAAGGCCACTGAGATCTCAGGGCTGAGCTCTTGAGAGCTCAGACACCACAGAGCCAACCTGCATTAGTATCGTTCTCTCCTGCTGCTGCTGCAAAGAAATACAAAGCCATTAGTTCTGTCACAGGTGTTAAAAGGTCTAGAAACTGGTCTCTGCGATAGTAAAGGAAAACTCAGTGTATTTTCATTTTGGTTTGGTTTTTTCTCACTAATGCTGTGAGGGAGTTATTTCTTGACTCACACTCCAGAGCAATGTGTGCTTGGTAAGTCTGGGGACCAGGTTATCTATGCTAAAAGGCTGGAAAAGAAATTCTGGACTTCTATTTGTCCACCAAAAATAACCTTTCAGTAAAGACTGTAGGAGGGTGAAAGACAAAAACCAAACAGGAGTTAGGAATTAAAATGTTGTAATTAATTAGGAAGCTTGGTATGTAACACTACGTACAAGGAGAATATAATTCCCAATGCCAAGTGGAACAGCTCCAAAGGACATACTGCACGACTCCAGCCTCAGGGGACAAGTGAAGTTGTTGGTCGTTTTTCTACACTGCAGTGTGATGATCCACAAATGCTTCCCACTGCTATTGCGAGGGTCCTCACTGATGCAGCCAGCTGCCCTTATAGAACAGTAACATTCGTGTGTGTCATCTCTCGAGGGATACACCTGGTGCAGGCAGTTTGGGGTGTGAGGCCTGAACAGGTGCTGACCCTTTGCCTAACAAAGGGAAAGCCAGACCTGCAGCACCGGGTGGTGGCTGGTCACTCTGTAGAACCCAGTGAGAAGACCCCAGACGAAACAAAACCACTGGACCAGGAGGCATGTGTGAGGGGCGAGAAGAGCATATGAGGGGAACAGGTGCACAGACTGTAAGGGCACAAAAGCCAGGGAATTCTGGAGGCACCCAGCTTGAGCAGTTATTACATCACTGCCCCACGATTAACGTACTTAGAGGAACCAGATGTCTGGAACTCTGCTATGGGAAAACCTGGGTCAAGCTTGTGAGGGAAACTTGTCTGTCTGTATGACTGTGGTGTGTGTAGGGAGTAAAACAGGGCTTCGGTTCCAGCAGTTAAAAGTCTTGGGTGGTGGGAGTGTGACTGCCAGAGAGGCTCTGGAATGATCAGAAAGGAAAGTTTCCTTAGTTTAGCAACCTAGATGGGAGCCTAGGCCACCACCTTTGGAGCCTCCCTTCTCCAAACATCCAACTGCTGGCACTGTGTGAGTTCACCTGGGAGCTTTGGAGCACGGAGGAGTCAATGGGTGAGTGTTAAAATGCCCTGTGCAGATTTAGTACAATTGTAAGGGTGGGTTTGACTCCGCCCTGTGGTGTAGCATTTTGTTCAAGATTTTGAAGATATTGCAGGGGGTTATAATCCCTTGAAAGGCACACTCATAAGGGGTAGAGGGTTAAAGTTCCTTATAAGGCACATGTAGAAGGGGACTTCAAGTCCTTTTTTTCATGTAACATGGGAGTTTTAGTCCCCCTTAGCGCTTGAAACAATGGGAAACAGATTGGGCACCCTTGGCTGAGGTTTTGCAAAATTGGCTGAAAATGTCTGGTACAGCAGAGTTACCCAAAGAACATGGAATTATGCTGTGCCAAGAGGACTGGGCAGCTCTAACCTGGAGTGGCAGCTTGGCATAATGGTAGCCATCATGAGGAACTTCTGGTCAATGCAAATTCCTTTTCCTGTGGCGATGCCTGGCAGTTGGATTCCCAGATTACATGGATTATTGGTACGTTTGGAATGATTGCACCTGGCACACTGGGATGTCGGGAAGGGTGGTTGGTGGTGGGCCAGGTGTGCACTGTTCCGTGGGGGTGGCCCTGGGCTGGCACCTCACCTCAGCTGGTGCAGACCAGGGGAATCCAGCTGTTACATTAAAGCAAAGTGTCCGGAAGGCCCATGGTGGGTGCAGGTGCAATGGGATGCCTGCCCACTGGTTTTGGGTTTGTGCTTTGCAGGCTGATCGGTATCTTCCACTAAACCAGACTATTCAAAGCCCCAGCCAACATGACCTTGAATGTTTACTGGGATGGGGCAACCACACCTCTGGGCCACGTGCTCCAGTGCCTCCCAACTCCAATGCCCAGAGCCAACTCCCTCAGCCTGCCCTTGTGTGCCATTAACCCTGACTCCTCACCAAGGCTGGGCCCATAACCACATGCATCAGTGTCTTTCCTGGGCTGGGGAGACCAGAAGGGGACAGAATAATCCATAGCCAGTCACCAAAGAAGCAAGAAGCAAGCATTTTTACTCTTATTTTCTTGGTTTATTGGTTTGAGGGTTTTTAATTTTTTTATTTCCCAACCATGAAAAGAACTTATGAAGCAGCTAGAAGGGACCTTCATGCCATAGGCCAGCACTTCTTCCTGGCAAAACTGCCGTCTGCTACTTCTGCAGAGGAACAGCTGTCTATATTCTCAGTTTGATCTCTTACTATTCTTCATGCAAGGCCACAGAGGGTCTGACTTCAACTTCACTCATTCACTGGGGAACCTTCTCATCCCCAGATTGAAGAAACCCCATCTCCAGGCCCCAAGGATGTCAGTGGCCCTTTGAGGGACACTGTTGGCTCAGCACAGCAGTCTGGTGGAAGCCAGCTTGACTCATTCCCTTTTCTTGAGGCTCAGAACAGAGGAGCTTGCACCCCTTCAGGAGAGGTGGCGACAGGGGATGGGAAGGAAGGGCTCATGCCACCCATGGCAATCAGCAAATTAATTTGGGAAAGGGAATGAGTGAGACAGCAGGATGGCCAGGGATGGAGCCTGGGACTTGCAGCTGATCACAGGTGTGCAGGCTGGGCTGACTGTAGGATCCTGGCCAAGCACTCCTGAGATGCTGTGATCACTTTCCCCACATGATTCCATGCTGTCTATGACCAATGGCTGCATTGTCTCTCAAGTGTTTTACAGTAAGTCCTAGAATGGCCTCCATAATATTACCTAGCACATTTAGAGAGAAGAAATTCCTAGGGCTCAATGCATTCACTATAATAATTTTACTGTATTGAAAAAAGCTAGTCTCCAATTGTTGATGTTATAGCCTAAAACCCCCCAGATTTTAAAGGGGCACCAGCAAAGCAGGATGTGGACATGGAAACAGAAAGTTTCCAAAAAAAGGCTCCTCCTTGAGGGATCACAGGAGCACAGATGCTGTCACCAAAAAGCCAAATAAGAGAGGATTACAGCATTATCTTTGTCTTTATTGGTTATTTTTCAGCAATGACGGTACGGAGGTTGGGCTGCCGGTGTGCCCGGAGCCGTGTGCTGGATGTCGTTGCTTGGGTGTTGGCAATGGCTCTAAGGGTGGAAGGGCTGATGCTACTTCCCCTCCTCTTCTTTGTCCTCCTCCTCCTCCTCCTTGTCTTGCACCGTCGATTGCCATGTTTCAGGCCCAGGGGAGCCGACTTCCTCTTTGGTGCCTGTGGGAAGTGTCTCTGTGCTGTCCCATGCAAAGATGGGCAGCCACCCACCTCACTGCTCCGGCTGTTCCCTGGCTGCCTGATATCCCTGGGCTGCGCAACGATCCCTGGTGGGCAGAGAGTCAAGCTCTGCATGGCCTTGACCAGGGAAGCGAAGGCAATGGTACTCACAGGAGAGGGGTGATTTTGTTCCTCTCCTTCTGCTGCCTTCGCTGCCTCCTTCTGGCTCGTGCCTTCCTCTTCTGCTGTCATGGGAACCGGTGGTGTGCTGCTGTCCTGCACAAAGGTGGGCAGCCACCCACCTCGCTGCTCCAGCTCCTCCTCCTTCCAGGCATCCATCAGGGCCTCGGAGCTGGGTGGGCTGTGGGCCAGCTGCAGGGGCCCTGCTTTTATAGTATCAGAGCAGTGAGGTGATGTGACACCACAAACATGCCATTGTGATGCCAGTTGTGACTGGGGCCACTGAGTGTGGCCCAACACATTGGGGTTTGGGTGTGGTGGGCCTGGGGCCTGAAAAACACCCAGATATTGGAGAAGGAGGAGGGTCCTAAGGGCTGAAGGCCCCTGTCCTGGGGCTTGCTCCCTCCTGCCATGTTGCTTGCACAAGAAAGGCTGTCCACTGGGCACAGGGACCACCCCACCACCTGCCCTCAGGAGCCACTGGCTCCAGCGCCCTCCTCATCCCATGCCTGGGGTCCCCTCTATGAGATGGTGGCAACAACATTCCAAGAGGGTAAAAAACCCCTGCACTTTTGTAGGAAGAAGGAAAGGGTGGGTTCAGTCTGAGGGGCACTCTCGTGCTGTTCTCTGTTTTCACACACAAACCTTAACACTGCTTTTTTGTTTTTTAATCTCTAGGGATATTTTCAGTGCTCTCATACATAGTCCCCTTCCAGCATTCATTTAGGAGTTTCACCACAGCTGTGGCAAAGTTAAAGAACAACTCACAGCACTTCAGTCTTGCTCACACAAGTAACACAACATGGATTAGGCTATCATTCCTGCAACACAGAATAACTGGGAAATGGGCATGTGAATTTTGTGGATTGTAGTGACAACAGTTTCTTGGGCATACAGCAGCAATGACAGTTGAGAGAGCTATGTGTGTGGCTATGATCTATTCTGCTGATCAGGTAACATCCAGGTAAGAGAAAAAGGCATACCTTCTCCCCCAGCATCCTGTAAACTCATATATATATATGGATTTGATTAATTTTCCTAACTGGTAGCACACAGATGTTTTTGAAAAAGTCAGACGAGACACTTGGGTAACTCTGAGATGACCAAGGGAAAAAACAAGGACTGTTCTTTTGAAATTAGAAAGGAAAGGGTCACAAATATCTGCTCCAAATCATCAGCTCCAAGATACCAGGCTTCAAAAATCATGGACAGAGCACTGTTGGCAACATCATGGTAACCCATGGCAAAAGTGCATGAAAGAAGGCATTGGCTTCCAGTTCAGGTAGATGATGTGACTGGTACCATGAGAATGAAATTCAGTGCAAGAAGATGAACACAGGGAAGTCTTCACTGGGAACAAAACCCACATGAATAACAGTTTATGACCTCTACCTTTACCATCCAGGTAACATCCACTATGATCCCTATGAATCAAGTCCTTTCGTGTTGCGCTTTCTCAGTGTGCCTGTTTCATCTGAATCACTGGCTTTTTGCTCTTCCAGTGCTGCATTTTTATTTTCTGACTCCACAGAGAGGTCCTCTTGGGTTGCCTCTTCTGCTTCACTGCAGCTCTCAGAGTGGAATCCAGCATTCTCTGCTATGACAGCAGGATCATCTGCATAACAACAGCAGCACTCCTCAATGCTTTGGCTGGGATGAAAGTCTCCCTTCTCTTCACCAACAAGAGTTGTCTTACCCTTTTTCTGTGTTAAATTCTGACCACCCCTTCCCATGGGAAGATCAGTTAGCAGAGTTTCATCACAAAGATACTCCTCATCTTCCATGCCCTCCATTCTTTCTGCAAGCTCTTCTGGAGAGGGTTGGCTCAGGTCAGGGTAGTCTAGAAGGATTGTGTCCTGTTTGCGCTTGAAACAACTGGAATTATCGTAAACAGGATAGGTCTCTTCTGGATAACCTTAGGAATAAAGTGATATGCAGCTTGAAGTATTGCCAGCATTTAAAAGTAGTACTGACTTAAATGATGAATGCAAAGTTAGATATTTTAATAGATCTTTTCTTTTTTTTTTATGTCTACAGATTGACTGATTCATGTTTTGAAGACTTTTGCTATAGACAGCGTTACTTAGGAAATTGAAAAACCAGATATATCAATGACTTTGTACATTTAATTTGAGGAACAACATCATGAACTTCACTTTATGAACAGAGCTCAAGGCCACTGTTTATGCTTTATGTATTGGATCGGTTTTGAAAGTTTTTTAAAACGCAAGAAATTAAGTTTGCATTTAAAATTATGGTAGTGAGCAGCTCAACTAAGATATCTGGAAAACACATTTATGTAACAAGTAAACAACAAGGAATGGAAAGGACATTAAAATAAATAATTTTTAAGAGACAGACTTCCTGGAGTTCACTTTTACAACACTGGAGCAAAGAATGACTAATCAAAAGTAGAAACTGTAAGTTATCTAAAACATACTGATTCTGATTTCCCAGGGTTTTATGACTGTCATGAAATCCAGCATAACAAAGAAAGGGGAAGATATAAAACTAGAGCAGCCAAGCCCCAGAAGCAGATGGAGCATACGTGAAAATTCATATGCCACTTTTGGCAGCAGATAGTATAGTGTTTACACTAAAGGCAGTACTGGGTGCCTCAAAAATCTGGTTTTTTTCTATTATGGCTGAGAAAAAAATGTACCTCTTGCAAAGTTTTGAACACTAACTTCTGGAAAGGAAGGACAAAGCTAACCAAAACTTTGAAAGGATCTGGGACTATAAATAATCTTTATTCAATTTTTCTCGTAAGGGTAATGGTAAGAAAAGCTCTCACTTACCTTCCCAATCCTCCATGTAAGGAGCTTCTTCAGCTTCCTTCTCAGGGGAAATGTCATCTATAAATTTTCCTTCTTTCATAACTCTAGTAATTTCTCGGAGTTGTTGAAGTAACATTTTTTCCTGGTCTGTTGTAACATTTTGAGTCCTGCTAGAAAATATTAGAAACTAGAATTCAGTCCACTGTTATTACAAACTATTAAAAGAGTTTGAACTGAACTGTTTGGTCCATCCAGCAGCACAGTCTGAAGAAACCTGTCTGTAACCTATTCAACATGTGCATGTGCTCTGCACTTCAGCTCAGTATAGTTCATCCCTTTATCCAGAAAGCCTGCAAACTTAAACAGGTAAAGGAAGGCAGGTAAAGCCACTGTGAGAGCAAGATCAAAGTGACATGCAAGCAAGAGTTATGGTACAAAAGACACTACAGACATTTTTTGCCTTTATGAGAGTGTTAGGTTAGAGTACAGTGCTTTGTTTGGAATGAGGAAATGTAATTCTGAATTTATGCTCTATTTGTAGCTTGTGGGGACTGATCAAAATTTCTCAAACATCATTAGTCTCAAGATTCTTATGATCCCTCATTATGACCATTCAATTTGCAAGGCCTCATTAAGAAATATCAATTGGACAGATCATGCTGTTACTATAGAGAGTCACCAATGCTGCCTGGTGGTGACATAGGGGGAGAAGCAGGAAGGAAGATTTAAAAAGGAAAAGAAGGTGTTACATTTAATTTTAACTTACTCTTTATGATTAGAGGGAGAGAACTGAGATTTTTATCAGATTAGAAACAAAGTAAGATTTTGACTGCTTCTACATTGCTGAACCTAGTAATTACTACAACTCAGGTAATATAATTACTTACTGCTGTAAAAAAATACTTTCAACAGATAAGATCATGTAGTCATTACATGTTATTTCCTTTGGAAAGAAAAGGGCTCCTAAAAATCTTATTGACAAAAAAGGGGTATTTGGAGGGTGGTGGTCTGTGCTCTGCTAACTCAGTAGGTCAGAGTAAGAAATACGTTGGCTGTACTTAGGGGTGAAATGGTTCTGATCAATGGTGCTCGTTTCATCTTGAGTGTCAAGTTTAAAATTATGGTATCTTGAAGTTTAAGTTGTCATTGAGTAGGTGTTCATTCTTCATGCAAATTCAAACCTCTCAGGGGTCTGAGGCACTACTCTGGCATTCTTTTGAATCTCGCTGTGTTGTAGTCAGGATCTGTTGCTCCCAGTTACTTGGAGAGGGTGGGCCTTGGCATGCTCAGAATGCTGAACTGTAGGTGGTGTTTGATATCAGAGAAATGATCTCTGGTGATCTCTGGACTGAAGGTCACACAGACAAATAATGTCTGAGAGTGAACACTCCGTAAATCTTTGGGATGAGATGAGAGGAGAGGAGCTGGAAACAGATTTATGATTTTGGCTTTAGATGGTTAGTATCTACTGAAACCTTGTTTGAGTTACCTGAATTCTCATAAACTTGAGGTGTGCATCTTTAGTTTTCTGTTTTACCAGCTGCTGGAACTAGAGCAGCACTCTAATAGGTACTTTGTGCCAATCCACATATATGGGAATGATGGTGACATGATGGCTACTCCAGTAAAGGCAGAGTAACATTGGTTTAAAGCCAAGCAGATTAGAATCTGAGACGTGAATTAAGAGGCCCACAAAAAGGAATGGTTTCATCAGCTAACTGCCCTTGACTGAAGCTGTAATAGAATTGCCAAACTAATGCTCCTTTTACAAACAAAACTGTACCTAATTTAAATATCTATCACTTGGATGAAGACAGAGAGGCCTATCTGTTTAGCACAATGAGCAGATATGCTAGCCCAGATAATAGGATCCGTCAATGCAGCTGCATTACTGTGTATATTTTTCATATAGGAAATTTTCTAATATGCAGGATACTCTCATTAGAAAATACTACTGCCTTATTGCAACAGAAGGCATCTGTATTTCAGATTATTTCTCCTCCAAACACCTTGATTAAAAGACAAATTTCCCTCTCAAGAGGGAGAAACTAAAGCCCATGTGTTGCTTCCATTTAATGTGAGGCCTCTAGAAAGACTTATTGTAGGATGCTGGCAATGTATATAGACATCTGGCTGACTTGCATATGGGAGATTTACCAGGATATAATGTACTTAGGCATACTAAGAGGACAACAGATGCAGAAGGTTTACAGTGTAAGAAAAGGTCATTATTTGTGCTCTCTCTGTATTTGTAGCTCCAACACGACTGTTACTTTCCATAATGCCAATGCTTACATTTTGTAGAGTCCCACAGTGTTCACTAACAGGTTTCTTATTTTCACTCTGAGATCAAAACATTTCCTAAAGAGCCATCGTGATTGCAGGGAAAATCCATAATCTAACAGGACATTTCAGACATCTTAGCTGGTATTTTTTTAGATTCATGATCTTAATAACTATTAAAATGCAGTGATCACCCAAAAATATCATCCCACAGAGCCTCTCACTCTTCCTTATCACATTTGCTCAGTTTATGGTAAAAAGGAAAGTTCTTCCAATTGACAGCCTGGCAAACAGATAGGCAAGCTGCATTATTTCTACCTCTTGCCTAATTACCAGAAATAGAAAGTTTTGGTTACGTAGCTGAGGACCTGGCCAAGCAGTTCTTTCTTCCTCTTGCTTTCTTTACATTGCTTCTTGTCTGCGCTAAAACATGCTAAACCTTATTAAAACTATCTGTACTTGTACTTTTTGATAGTTTTGCATTCTGGAAGGGTATTTCTGCACTTAAGGCTGTAGCAATTGCAACTGGTATACTGGTTTGGAAGGCAGTCTCCTCTGGTTTGGAGGTTGATCTTCAAATGTCATTAAAAAAGAAAAGCAAATCCAAGTTTCTGCCTGTTGCTTTCTACAACACAGGCCTGGGTAATACTGGCTATCCCATCTGAGAAAACCATGCTAATAGTACTGAGAGGTCTTCCAGCCTTGCTTCACTCAAATGACTTGGAAAGGAAAAGAAATGGAGGACAAGCCACAGCAAGAAACCATGTACACTTGCTACGAAAGCAATCAGAATAAAATCACACTGCACAATACATATTATTCCTTTGAAACAGAATTTCTTTCTATGGTACAGCATTCCCTGAGAATAAACTCTCCTTCCCAATTCATCCAGATTTCAAGAGCAATTTTTTTTTAAAAAAAAGAAAATATACAAAATTACAAGGACTTTGAATTTTAAGAATCTTCACCAGGAGAAAGCCAGAATGAATCCTGGAGCAGTTCAGCCAGGAGGAGAATGCTCCTGAGATACAGTGAGAGGACACTGAGGCATTAGTTCAGACCTCAGCACTCTGCTAAGCATTATGGTGATACACTGGGCTTTGTGACAATGCAAAATATAACCTTTGGTTTGGTTACTAATACTTCACTAGTCCAGCTGGCTGTTGCTTTGCCATATCTAGTATAAAGGGCCATGGTCTCACCTGGGGTCTTTCAGCATTAGTTTAAACTTGATACCAGTTATTTCTGCCTCTGCCTCTGCTGTTGCAAGGATTACTGTTTAACTGCATATCAAAAAATGGAAGTCAAGTAATTTTTGCTCTCTTTCCTTTTTATTTATATTTATCAACATCTAGATTGAATAAGCCTAGCTCTGTACTCTGTGCTCTAATTACACTTCTAACTGTACCTTTTACTTTAATATATTCATCCAGTATTACTGAACTTAATGAGTATCACAGTGTAGATTAAGAAAGCTTCCAAGTCTGAGGGTATTTGAAAACAGCTATTTGCTGCATCTAGAGGTGCTTTGGCCCTCCTCTTCAAAGAGGTTACATACAAAATTCTTTATTAGATTCAGATTTCCCCTGAGACCTTTAGATCCATCTATATAAATAGTTTGGTTGAACAAAGAAGGGAAGTCTTACTAAATAGAGGCTTTGAGCCAATAACACAGAGTGGAACAAATACTGGATCAGACCCTAAACCGATTTTCTCAGTAAAAAAAATATCCTATCCTGAGAGTCAGCACAATGTCTGGGCAGCTCATAAGCCTGTCAGCTTAAAGATGCACCCAGAGCATTGTGTTAGCTCTCCAAAACAGATGAGTAAGAGTCAAAGTGGATGTATCCTTCTGTTCCACTAACAAAACCAGGGCAGCTCAGGGGTTCTCCTGCTGCAACCTGGCTGGACATGGGCAAGTTCAGCACCGCATCTGTCTGAGATGAGTGCAAGCTGCAACACAGGGCATGGCACAAATTGTGTAAAACTGCACACTCCAAGAGAACATGGACTGAAGAATAAATGAAGAAAATATGCAAGGTCAGCACAGAATTGCTCCTACAGAAGGGGTTAAAACAGGCCTTGTCTGGTCTAGACTGTATTACAACCTGAAAAAGCTCTTTTTTTGGATTGCAAACCTCACATTAATATGCATAGTATTTCCATTTTCAAACACTGCAGTTATGCAGTGTCCTGTTGATCTGTTCTTTATACTCCTTATAGAAAACATAAATTGGTTTCCAGTGTTTCTTTATAGTGTAGAATAGTGGTATCAGGTTTGTAGCAAACATTAATAAACATAATAAAAAATTAAAAGCCAATTTTACAACTCTTTGTCTTTTATATTTAGAAGCAAATGCAGGAAGTTACTGGTTACAGGGTGGAACTAAGTTATGTAATCAGATTATTATACAACTCTGCCCTTAAAGAAATATTTTATGGTTATTCTAACAGGAATTTATATAAATTATAATAGCATTTCGATTTAGAAAAATAATCCACAGAACTGGACAAGAATAATTCAGGACATTACTTTGGTCACATTAAGACAGGTTGTTTTATGTACTTTAAATGTAGAGGTTTTATCTTCTGTTTGCACATACCTGTCATTTTCTTCCAAATAACACACTGTTCAAAAGGGGAAGGTAGATGCTATTCTGTTTAAGGAAAATGAGGTTGGAATAAATTATTTATTTTACATATTGATGCTGAAAAGAGAAAAATGGCAGAATAAAAAGTATGATGTGTAAAATCAAATTTCTACAATTTGAAGTAGCAATAAAAATGCTATTTTAATATAGACAATGCAAGAAAGTTTAATTTCTAATCAGAGCAGGATCTCTCCTTAAAATGCTGTAATTTGATACATACTTGTCATACACAGGTCCTACTCTGTTGATTAATTTTTCCATAGCTTCTTCCGTCTCTCTCAGTCTTTCCTGGAGTTGAGTGAGCTCATAGTCAGCTGTAAAACAAAAAAAAAAAATCCCAGGATCTCCCAGTAGGAGCTTTGAAAATGTATCCCTGTCCCATTATCACATGTAGCACATGCTGCACCAAACCAAACTGGCTGTGAGGAAACTGAAACAGGCAGCTTAGGGAGTTCTACCTACTTGTCTTGGCCTAACAAGGTGAAGACTATTGTCAATAGTAACAGGACACACAGAAAGCATCTTCTTTGAAATGCTCCCAAGCTACCTCCAATAAACAGAGCAGGTGGGCCACTGGAAATGCCTTGGAGACTGAAGTTAGGGGAAAAAATTTTTATGTGTGCATCTGCTGGTTTTTTTCCCAAAGAAAGCCATAGTTTTTTGCTGTCTACTCCAGAATTAATAGTTCTCATGGAATTTCCCTCTTAGGACCCTGGGAACAGAACCAAAAGGTCATTTGAGCATTTTCTAATATGTCCAAGGTTTGAGAAACCACTTCTTTCTCAAAGAGAATCAAGTTCATGGGCTTGACAGCTTGATCCAACCCTGCCCAAGTGTGCCAGCCTTACTGGGATGAATAACAGTGATGCCCCATGGAATCTGCCTGGGGAGCAAAGCACAGCATTGCCATGGTTGCATTTTTTTATAAATAATAGTACAATAGTAGACACACATGCAGGAACACCCATACTGGCTTTCATTTGGCCAAAAGCATGAACAGTCAAGAAGCAGCAGCATGGATGCCAACAAAAATGCTTGAGCTCCTTGTTGGGCTTTTGGAGCTCAAAATGAAACTAGCACGGGTGAGTTAAATATTCAGCTGCTACAGGCACACCCATTTAAGCAGCACAAAGGTCCAGTGGAACTCCAGCATAGTAGGAATGGTGAAATCCATCCACGAGCATCCTGCTTTTAGAAAGATCTCTATTCTGCACAGACTGTCACTACTTAACGTATCACTGACGTAATTATTTTGCATGTCTGAGACTTTAACAACAGAGGAAGGGAAATTGGCAAAGGGAAAGGAAGTTACTCCCTCTAAGTCTCTATGTAAGGGGTGACTCAGTCTTCAGGTTCCTAGTGCAATGACCTGTCCCCTGCTCTGCTATAGCTTGCCATGAATGCTTTAGGAATATAAATGAAGGGCTCTAGAGAAAGGCAGAATAATTTTCATCGCTAGTTCTTTGGGTTATAACAACAGCAAATGTTTAACTTATTGCAAACTTAGTTTCACTTACCAAGCACTAGAGAAAAAAATACAATTGCTAATAAACTGCACAAAATTGCCAGGCACAATGCAGTACAAGTGCACTGAAAACACAATCTATGGCACTGAGTACATTAGGTACTCCTAACATGCACATTAATGTCAAGATAATTACAGCTACGTTAAGAGAATTACCTTACTGCTAGCACTTCTTATAAAGCACTAAGTACTTTTCTTTCCTATTACAGTTTAACCAGCTAAACACAACACATTTAAATACTGTTATTGTAAGTACTCCTCCAATCTTCAATATAAACTTATTAATTTATCTAGTAAGTGTCTGCAAATAGTTGAATATATCTCACCAATGTTAGGTAAAGTCAAAATAACACTTCAGAATACTATTTGCTCTCTTTATTGCATGTATGAAAACTTTGCACATTGCAAAAAAAAGAAGGGACAAATTAGGGAAGTGCCTGATAAAGGCTAAGAATTCACAAATTTAAAAAAATGAAACTAGGTTTCATAATATATCTCTGTACTATTACTAGACTATTATGGATTATAGAATAATTATAGATGGACATCCTATTATCCATTTTTAATCATTAGCTACACAGCTTTTCAGCAAATCCGTGCAGTTAATTCAGCAAACCTCATGAAAAGCCATTCCTTCCAGAGGGGCTTGGGATCAGGACATTATCGCAGAGTCTCATTAGCTGAATGAGATTAGAAAGTGACGGTGCAGTAATTCACTTTAACTCCTGCTCCTTCCAACACAGAAGTGTCTGGCTTGTTCTTTATGGAGGGCAAACAGCAGCTTTTGAGTGTGCCCAGAACTTAAAGAACCCAGCTGGACCATGCTTCTACAGAGTCAACAGCTACACAGATACAGCTCAGAGTCATACTCACTAATTTTCCTCTTCGTGTTTCCAGGTGTAGCAGTAGGGCATTTCCGCTCTGCAGGAGTAGTTCTTCCCTTGGAAGCCAGCTGAGGAGTCAAAAGAGATGACTTTTCTATGAATTACCCCAGTAGTACCATATAAGCCCCAAAAGCAACAGGCAAAAATACAAAAAACTAAAATATGCCAGAAAGCAACCACAGAAAAGCATGCCCATCAGTAAAAACAGACAGCCGTGAAAGATAACTGGGAGATCTAGGCAGTTGAAAACTTCTAAAAGACATTTGGAACAAATGATATTTTTAAGCACAGTGAAAGAATAACTCATAAAACAACAACTTCTGAATTTTCAATTCCATTCTTCTGTGTATAGGAGGGAAAAAACTTTATCTGGCAGTTACTGTGAAATGAAGGGCAGGTTCTGAAGGAACTACAATTACCCCACTTGTCCCCTTTGCAATGCTTTCTGCCACAACTCCTTCCCAACTTTGTACCTGCAGCACATATACTGTCTGGCTCTATATGGTACCATAGAATAATTTAGGCTGAAAAATACTTTTAAAATCACTGAGTCCAAAAGTAAAACTTACACTGCCAAATCCTCCACTAAACCACATCCCTCAGTGCCACATCTACATATCCTTTAAATACCTCCAGGGATGGAAACTCAACCACTTCCCGGGGCAGCCTGTTCCAATGCTTGACGACTCTTTCAGTGAAGAAATTTTTCCTAATATCCAATCTAAACCTCCCCCAGTGCAACTTGAGGGCATTTCCCCTTGTCTATTGTTGTTACTTGGGAGAAGAGATAAACCCCTACCTGGCTAGAGTCTTCTTTCAGGTAATTGTAGAAAGCTGCAACGTCACCCCAAGCCTGTTTGTCTCCAGGCTAAACAGCTACTGCTACTTCAGCCACTCTTTATCAGACCTGTGCTCCAGACCCTTCCCCAGCTCAACTGACCTTCTCTGGACAAAAGCTGAAGGCTAATTTTTTTATCTCTTCTGTGACTGGTTCACCCAATTCACTTCATTCTTTACTCTGTCCAGCTCAGACTCAACTCTCTGGACACTGCTCAGGGTGGATTTAACCCCTGTTCAAAGAGAAAAAACCCCACATTTCCACAAGCCCACTTCTCCCTATTCCCACAGAGCTGACTGTCATTACCTACAGGCAAATCATATCCCTGTAACAAAAACCTATGAGAAGTTCAAGTCACCTGTGAAACACTTGAGGGGAATTGAGGCTGTGCTTTTTTAAACTGGCTTTCAACCAATTCCTCAGCTGATGCATTTACAGCATGGTCAATAAAAATCTTATAATGTCCCACTCCCCAAAAACATAGTGCTTTAGTCCTAAAATGTATGCAATTATGCTACTCCCTCTCTCCCACTTTAAATACATAAAACAACACGTGACACATTGGTCTTACCTTAAATAGAATGTACAGGATATATAAGAAGATGCCAAATCCATATATAGGGATAATCTGTCCCACAAGACCTCTCCCAGTTCCACCAGTGCTTCCACTGCCACCTCCACCTGCCTTAGCTTTGGCAACTGCTTCAGCAAGGTGAGATCTCGGAAAATGAGGGGCAGCTCGGCTGTCGGGAGTGGCAACAGAATGCATCCTTGGTGGAAAGCGACCGAGCTTCCCTGGAAAAAAACACACAACAATCATTCTTCCTCAATCACTTTTCACCCTTCTACATGAAGCCTAAAACTGCAGCAGGTGCAGCTGATCTGTTTCCTCTCCTTGTAAATGTAAATGCACCATCACTGATGAATAACTTGTTGGACTGTAAATATTAGGTCTGTAAACTCAGCCCTTGGTACTTATGACGTGCAGTGCTAGGAGTTAGGTTTTACTTATAGCAATTTTACTCCTACAAAATTTGAGTAAAATTGCACTATTAAAATCTCTTGATTTTAAGAAGGGAAAAAGCTGACATGGCAATTAACAAAGCATGGATTTTAACAGGTATATACTCGTCCAAATACCCTACAAATGAGCATCTCCAGCAGGATGAAATGACAAATTCTTTCTTATTTCTCTGCTCAGAAAAACTCCAACAACATACTGGTTTTCTGCTGTGAGCCTGATCTTTCAATATTATGCAAAGGCATATTAAGTGTATAAATCACTACCCACCCAACACTCTGATACATGGCTGCAGTGTTTGCCCAATATAGATTTTCAGTTATTGCCATCAGGAATACTATTTTACCTGATTTTACCAAGAGAGTAATGAATGATAAAGAAAAGTGGTGGCACCTCAAGCTGTTCTCCTTAAAAAAGGTCCAAGGTAAAGCAAGGTAAGAAATACAGCTTGGAGCATATTATCTTTGGCATTTCAGAAGGAAAAAAATTCTAGGCAGAGATAATATAAAACAAGAAAGGCGAGCAAGCATAAATGAATGTACAGATGCTAAAGTAAGACTGCAGAGAGCCTGAAACAGTGCTGCAGATAATTTCAACCGAAAGGCACAAGAACCTCAACAAATTTAAGATCACTCATTATTCTATTTTCTTGCTGCGATCAATTCAACAATTTTGCTATGAAGTTCAGTATTTTACTCTCAGTGTAGTTGACATCCTGCTTTCTGTCCCCATACCTAGCCTGAATGTGCACCTGCACTCCCTTCCACTGACTAGGTCTGAAGTGAATTACTCAGCTACTCCACCACGGCATCTGGCAGCACCAGAGAGGGGATCTGCCAGGCTGGGCTGCAGCTCACTCCCTGCTGCCCACTGTAAACCTTCCCCTCCTTGGCACAGACAGCCTGGACGCTGCTGACTGGTGTTGGGACAGGCTGCATGTGCTTGCAGAAAGAAAATGAAAAGCTGGTTTCAAATTGCACTGGAAACAACTAACTGCAAATATTTTTATGAAACTTGAGAGAAAAATTTATTTAACATTTGGTGTTGCCAGGAAACACCATCATAGGAAACAAAATTCCTGAGCACAGAAAATTGCACTAAATGCTTACTATGAACTGATATCAATAATTTGTGAAATTCTACTATTAAAAACACACTTTTCTTGTAGATGATAGCACACATTCCAGGAGTTCTTCTTTAGTGAAACTGCCATGGTACACTACTACTGACCAAACAAGACTCTCAGATTAGCTTGACTTTGAGGAAGCTGTTATCTTGCAGTTAAATTTTGGTGAATTATTCAAAGTCTGTGATGGAAAGCATAGCACCTTATTTACAAGTCCCACTGCTCCAGCAGTAATGCCCTGTAGCAGTAGGTCACTGCGGAAATGAGTGTGGTGTCATGCAGAGAGCAGTATCACTGAGGTGGGGATGAAGCAGCAGGATAGATAAACCTTCGCAAAACATCTTACACTTATGCAAATATTCTTTATTAAAAAAGAGAGATACCAAGAAAGCAGAAAATAATTGTCAGAGGTGAATCTGTATTTAAAGGGAATAGTTTTCTAAATTATCCATAAGGCCTCCTTTGTGATTTAAAAGATTCAATTCAATTAATCAGGCCAAGGGGACACACAATAGACATTTCATTATCAAAATAATTTTAAAGGGGAATTTCAGGGCTCCTAAATCTAAGTCTTCCTTGTTGATTTTTAAACTTTAAAAATTATTTTCTTAAAAAAATACTTTTTTGCCATAGCTTTTTACTGTGAAGAACCCATGCAAATTACAGACGAAATTGATGGCACAGGCAACTTAAAAGCATCACATGCATGCAACTGTTAAATACATAGTATATACAGTATATAACTGCAAAGCATAACAATTTGGATGCCACTGTCAAATGAACAGGATCCCCTGAGCTATTAAAAATCCCAACATCATACCACACACAACACACCAGTAGGTGATATGTTGGGATTCCACATTTCCAAAACACTTTCAAAGGGAGACAACAACATACCCTCCATCAATAAAATCAAGTGACACTTGCACATGAGCAAAAAGCACATGTTGGGTCCTTGTCTGATGCACTATCCAGCTGCCAGTGCTGATGATGTGTACTTCAACAGGACATTTTCCATGCTGTGGGAAGAGCACTAACTCCATTCAGCTTTGAAGGGTGCCACAGTGCTGCTCTGCTTTTGAAATGTTTCTCAGCTCCCCTGAGAGAGCCTGAGGGCTGCCTTCATGCAGGCCTGATTGCTTCATGTGGTAACTCCACCAAATACACCCTACCTGGCTTTGTAATCTTTTTACTTAAGATTTAGCCAACACATTTAATAATTTTGTCAGTTTAATGCTTCAAATCAACTTTGCAAACAAGCTACAGGGCAGAGCACGTTTTGTCTAATCCCATCCCTTCAACAGCTTTAAGTGAAAAAATAAAATCATGCCCTAGCAAACATTTGTGTTGTTTAAAAGACTGTAGGTTTCTGAATGTAGATGAAGTCCTAAATAGCATTTTCACATTAGAATGACTGTGGGGTTTTTAATCTCTTCGCAATATTAACACTCAACTGAAACAGTAGCAAATCTTAAAAACTGTAACACAACAAATACAACAGCCAACCAGATGATGATATTCAGACCACTGAAGCACTGAAGCATCTTTTTGCTAAGAAAGCTGTTACATGTTCTATCTAATGTGGCTTAGGAATTGCTATTCAGCTCAGCTTTGCCCATTTATAAAGTTATTTAAGTTACTGTACAATTCAGCAACTCTTAGTCTAGGTAGTATGTCTTTCTGCAACATCTGACCAGCTGTAAAGTGCTGGGATACATAACTACACATATAATAAAAAAATAAATTTTGACATACAGTGCATACAGGCTGTTGCTACATGAGGTTTGCACTTCATTCATCAGGAAATTTACAACACATGACTGCAGTTATAAAATGTGCATGTTGTTCAGACCCCAAAAGTGTAGAAGGAGAGTTAGAGAAACGCAATGTCACTCTGGGAGGCTGTGACTTGTCCAACCTGACAGCAAAGCGAAGGATGCTGTTCTTGCCGCTGCTCCAAACTCAACAAAGCAGCTCCTCAGGGGCAATCACAGTTCTCATGCTCTGCAGTAGTGTTCTGTCTTTTTGGTTTTGTTTCCATTCCAAACCCATCTTTACGCTATTTTGGTTTGGAAATACTAAGTGTATTTTTTCCAAGTAAGACATTTACTGTTTCTCACTCTGTATGCAAAACAAACAAAACAAAAAACACAGCCCTGAGAACTAACCAGCTTTAAAAGAAAAAACATGTGATGGTGGGATACAGAACTACCCCCTGCTTCAGCAATGTAAATTCCAGTCCTGCATCCTATCTTCAAACTGTACTCTGATTCCCATGTTTAGGGATGCTTAGGTGCCATTTACATTTTCCTGGTAAAATGCTGATCATAGTGACAGAAAAGAACACACACCACTCTTCCAGACTGTCACAGGGATCAGAAATGAAATACCCTTCCATAAGATTCAGAACTTGAAAGTTTTGTACACTGTCCTCCCCTGCGCTGTTGGACTTGATATTTAAAGATGTCTGCTTTAAGCAAAGCTTTGCTATGTAGGATATGCGGGACCTCCCTCTCTGGTTGAAGCCTTCAGTTCAGGACATTGGAATCAATCTTTAGCCCCTCTCAGCCATGTATGTTCATAAACTATTTATTTTCTCTCTCTCTATATCCAATGAGCTGAATTGGCCAAAGGGTTCTAAAGGTGGAAGTGGCACATACAGAAAGACACACGGACTGCATGGTAACATAACTTTACATTGTCTGGCCTGAAAATGTCCTTGCATTATCTCCATGTTTGGTATAATAGTTTAGAATGATCTACACAGAAACTGCTTTCTTAACATTTAATCTGTCCTTCAAGCCATTACATAATTTCTACTGTTATTCTTTAACACTAAGTTCTCGACCATGTCTGCCCACAGAAAGCCCAAGTAATTAATCCTTTTTATAATACTTCCAGTTCATTTGGTTCATGGTTGAGGGAACTCACAGTAGTATACACTATCACAAGACCCATGGTTTAGATTTTTTACATGGCAGTAATTTTTATTTTACTCTTCTAAGTGTTTTTATACACTTCTGATTCTGGCAGTCTAACATCAAGATGACCTACATGAAGAGGATGCAATTATTTACTTCTTGTTCATTTAGTGGTGCTTACAAAATAGCTGTAACTATGTTCCCAACACTTTAGAAACCTACCCAACAAGATTAGAAAGAATGACAATTTTAAAATCCTTACTTTAAACCACCGCACAGGTGTTTTTAATGGCCACAGTCGAACAAACTTGAAAATTTTTTATTAAATACTGCAGGTGCAGGTTAAAACCAGAAAAACTACCCCAACTGGAAAAATCTTCATTTTCTTCAGGACACCTGCCCGCAACTGATCTGCGTGTTGCACAAATTCAAGCTGAGCAGAGGCATTGCCTAAACTGTCAAGTATTTTTCTTTAAAGCTAATGCCACTTGATTGTTTGTAAGAATGCAGACAGACTGCTACTGTCATGGAGATGTACAGTTTTTCTGAAACTACCAACTTAGAGAGTAGCTTTATAAAATGCATGGCACATATTTATGAACACTAGACTTAAAAATGTACTTTTTAACTCCAAGGAGGTCTTTTTTCCCCCTCTTTTACAAAAGACAAAAAAAACTCCAATGCCTGTCCATGCAGTAGACTTAGAAATGTGATACATGCACAATAAGGTCTTTAAATAAGCTTTTTTATATACATGACACTATTACTGTGAAAAAGAACACCATTCCCACCTGGAATATAATACTAACTGCTATAGTTCTATGCTCACCACTCTCCTACAAGAGACCTCTGAAAATAGCTTTATTAAAGAAAGTGCCATGCTTAAAACCTGTTTCAATGAAAAGCCTTCTGGTAACAGTGAGTTCTAACAAATGGTAGTAAACTTTAAGCATGTTTTATTCAGAGACATTTTGCCCCCAAGACTACAATAAGTACTTTATTAACTTCAAGAATGACAAGATTACTTCAAGACCCTGAAACTCTCATCAGGTAATTGCAGTTATCAGTGCACCAAAGGGGATGACTAATGACAGAGATATGAATTGAACTGCTCAATCAAGATTTATTTTTCCAATAAAAAATAACTTCAGGTGAAATAAAGTTTGGTCTGCAGAGCGGGTGTAATGAAATTCCTGCTATCAAGTTGAAAATATGGACTATAAACTCTCATCTGAAAGTGATCAGCTGAGGTGAGGCGCTACAGCCAAAGACAGGGGTGCAACAGGAGAGCATGTCAAGTGCTCGCACTGCATCAGGCGCACGCCAACTTGTTCTGTACCGTGATCTCTGCAGAATGATGGAAAGAGTATTTATACTACCAACTTTAAGCATTTAACTCTGACAGTGATAGGTCAGCTTACTATAGCACTTCTCAAAGCCGTGCTAGCAGAGGTATGAGCATCATTCATCAGACAGATGTCACCGGAAATAATTTGGGGGCAAGTTTGTTTTCAGGTTTTTTAGAGCTAATTTTTCTGTCAGAGCAACCTGCAGGCAAAGAAAGAAGCACTGCAACATTAACTGGCAACTGCCTAGGACTGCTATGGAAAAACAGGATGTCAAACTCCCTCATCCAGTAACACTGTGGGATCAGCTGGGAGCTGCACAGGGACAGAAGTTAATGGTGAGACAGGTAACACATCCCAGAGCGTCTGCTCCCATCTCTGCTTCAGGCAGGTGATTCCACAATCCTCACCAAGCCCCTGTGCTGCCTGCTGGGCCTTTACAGGGCCCGACATAGTTCTTTCACACCCCTGCTCTTGATGAGCCATCAAAAACTCAGGTTTTCAGTGTTATGAGATTCTGCAATGAAACTATAAACTCGCAGACCTACAGTGTTGACAAACCGATTTTCAAGTCCTTAAAGGCCAAGAACACACAGAATAACCATGGAAAGGTAGTTGTAGTATGGAAATGGTACATTTCAGTTCAATGTAACATTGTTTTAGCGGTAACTTCAGCCTGAATGTCCTTAGAAAACCCTGGAAAATGAAATCAATGTCACTGAAGCATACAGAATGGAAGAGCCAAGCTGTTGGAAGGATGCACAAGACACAGTCACTGAACATGAGTGCCTTGGGACAGCATCCAGTAGAACCTCTAAGTTCTCTCCTTCCATCGGCCTCCCTGGCTTGAGGGAAACCCTGGGCAAAACTCCTTCTCTGCCAAGACCTGGGGCTATGACACCAGCTGATTTTGTAAAGTCTCCTGGGGAAAAACACCTGCAGCAGAAGGCAATGGGCATACAAAGAAGGGGAGATGCTTGTATGAATCCATCCCTCCAGAACTTCGGAGGGGCCATGCAGAGTGGGAGGGCAGGCAGGAAGGACACAGCTGGAGGGGCAGGAGGTGAGCCCAAATGAGTCATCGCATGGCACAGAATGACCAGAACCGGGTGCGGGAACACCAAGTCCAAAGTGCTGGGGTAGGAAATTAAACAATGAAGGCGATTCAAATGAAATTTTATTTTGTATGGAACAACAGAAGCATTGCATACAGAAAATAAGAAAGCAATGAAGTTTGCAAACAAAAAGATGATGCATCGCAATGAAAAAAAAAAACCAGAGTGGTATGAGTATGTCACTTTTCAGTAGCTTTAATATCCCACAACTAAATTAAACGGAATCAGGATTTTAAACTATTAAAAAAATAATAAGAAGGCAAACCACAGCGGTAACAAGGAACTGATGCTCCGGCAGTCCCTAAGGGGGGAGTGACGGGAAGGGGAGACCAGGCCGCGCTCCCCCCATGCGGGCCCAGCCCCGGCCCCGGCCCCTGCGGAGCCCCCGGGCGGGGAGCGGCCCTTACCCCGGGCGGGGAGCGGCCCTTACCGTCGGNTGTGGGGACTGTGGGATGGAAGGTGATGGGAGTGTGGGATGGGGGTGATGGGAGTGTGGGATGGGGGTGTGGAGATAGCGGGATAGAGGTGATGGGAGTCGGGGATGGAGGTGTTGGGATACTGAGATGGAGATGTGGGGATACGGGGTTGGAGGTGTTGGATCATGGGATGGAGCTGTTTGGGATCTTGGGATGAAGGTGTTGTGGATCCCAGGATGAAGTTGTTGGGAGCCTGGGATGAAGGTGCTGGGAGGTGTGGGTCGCGTCCTTATGGAAAAGCGCTGAACCTCAGAAAAGCAGGACAAGGCGGAGAGAGCACAGGGGTCCTCTCTTCTCTTCCCACTACCTGAAGGGAGCTTACGAGGAGGACAGAGAGGGGCTTCTTACATGTAGTGACAGGACAAGGGGCAGTGGCTTCACATTGAAAGAGAGTAGGTTTAGATTAGATATTAGGAAAAAATTCTTCGCTGTGAGGGTGGCGACGCACTAGAACAGGTTGCCTGGAGACCCTGTGGATGCCCCATCCCTGGAAATGTTCAGGGCCAGGTTGGAAGGAGCTCTGAGCAACCTGCTCTAGGAAAAGGTGTTCCTGCCCACGGCAGGGGGGTTGAAACAAGATGGTTAGGTCCCTTCCAACTCAAACCCCTCTGTAATTGTATGAATTTTCCTGACCCCACGTAAGTGTTTCCCAAGCTCCCACCTGCTTTTTTTCTGTAGCACTGCAAACCTACTGGGGGGAAAGAAAACAAATAATCTGTGCCCTTTTTTTTCACTGCTGTGCCATGAGTTGATTGCCGTAGCAGCAGCGTGGTCCCTGCTGCCCTCCCTGGCCTGGGAAGGGGCCAGGACCTTACCTGTGTCAGGACTGCTGGTGGAGTGGCAGCTGGGCTTGCAGGGGCAGGAAGGCATCTTGGCTAAAAGCACTGGTTGAGGCTCTGGCTCTCCTGGATTCTCCATGTGGATATGTTTCCCTTCTTTGAGCACAGGGGAAAAGTGTAAGAAAGTCTAGACCATATTTAAAATGAATTCAATTTGCTGCAATTATCTAAGATATTTAAAAATTATAAATGTGCATTTATTTTCAAAAGAGAACCTGAAATATGCATATTTCAACGTGTTTGTTTGGGTTGCTGCTGTGCAAAGTCATCCTGAATGCACCTGCCTACTATACTAACGATAAAAGATCGAAGTAAAGAGGGAAGTTCAGTGTTTGCACTCATGCATTTTCACCGACTTAAGCAAAATACTGCCAGTCATGTCAAATTAAATTATATGGTTTTGTATTTCCATTATATTTATATTACACTGTATTACTGTAGTTGAATTAGACTATTTTCCATGGGGTCTGGGCTGTGACTACTGAATTTAACTCACTTTACGCAAGAGCTACCCTTAATTAGACTTGAGCTGAGAGCAGAATTGCTTTGACTAACGCTGCAGACCACTACGGCAGCAGAATACCACAGGCTCTTAAATTACTTCAAAAGAGATATCCGCTGACTGAACAGCTGGAACCGGGCGGACAATGCCAGAAATCGTTCCTACTGAGCGCCTCAGCCCTGAGGAGATGGCAGCCCTCAGCCAGGCCCCACCAGCCCTTACAAGCTGATTTGGTTGGACTGTCTCCTTCCAAAGCTCCTTCGCTCACCTCTCAGTCACAGTAGGATTTCTGGGAGTCACCACTCTGTCCCTGGAAATAAAAATTGTGGGAGCTGTTGTTTCAGTGTCTGTGTCTCTTTCCTAGACTTGTCAGCAGGTTTTGATGCCTCTGGAGGTGAAATTAACAGGCAGGGGCATCAAAAGGCAATTCTCCTTGATCAGAAATGTGTCATCAGTTCACTAACAACAAATAATTCCCTCTGTCATGGACAATGTGGTGGTGTTCTCTGGCAATAGATGTGCTACCACGAGAAGCAACTTTTGTCTCTTCATTGAAGAGAAAAAGTTTTTTAGGATCATAGAGTGGTGAGTCATTGCAGATGCTTAGGACCATTATCTTCAGTGCCTGATGATGCTGAAGTTACCCAAAGCATCAGTCCTTAAGCCACAAGCAAAACAACCTCCTATGACTAAAAAGAGAACATCACTGGCCTGGCACAGCACTCTTGGGGCTCATTTCTGTTTCCCTTGTAACTCTTGGGATGTGCAAGAAGGACAGACAGCAACTTGGAGAGCAGCAACACATCCTGAGTCTTTCTGGGCATTAGCTGCTACTGGCAAAGGGTGGTTTCACCATTCCAAGTATAATCAAGCCAGTTGATCCAAAGCACTGGTACCTGGGGGCTTCCTTGGTGATTAGGTTTGGATAAAGCAGATTGCGTTTCCCCTCTTTCCTTGTTCATAGGAAGGTCACCGGAAGAAAAATGCTTTATGGAAATTTTCTCAGTGCTTTTCCCACACATCATTCAAAGCCAAGAAGGAATGGGGAGACTGATGATCTACAATTACCATTTCATGTGGAAACACCAGCTTTCTGCTCTCAACGTGGTACTTGGTCCATGGCCACTCAAGAAGCCTACAGCAGCTCAAAGCCAAAGCAAGGAACTTAACGCTGGAATTATACGTAGAGACAGCATAGATTCAATCAAGTTATGTTGGAAAAAAAAAAAGAGGACTTGATAAAACCCATTTTTTTCTACAGCCAAAGACAGAATTCCTGCAGGGGAAACCTAGGGTTCTTGAGCTTCACTATAGAGACTGATCTAGTCCTTTGTCTGTGGAAGTCACAGGTGAAATCCTGGTTCAGCTTGCTGAGAACCCACTTCCAATTCTACAAAACAATGTTGAGAGCAGCATCTTAACAGAGAAGATCAAAAGGATGCTTAGTTGATTTTGCCTTCTGGGAAGGGAAAATACCATTAATTTATTCTAATCTGAATATATTTTTTTTCAGGGCACAGCCTGAGTACCATGGACACCCTGATTGCTCACAGGGGCCTTGTCAAGCAGGTTTCACTGTATTTAGATTGATTTGAATTGTGTTTGCCATTATGTGGAAAGAGATGTTTTCACAGAATGATGTCCTCATAAGCGCTAGTATTTCTTCTTTGACTTATGTTTTGCAACTGATATAAGTACAGTCTTTATAATATTCAGAAGCAACCCTTCCATAGCAAAATACCCTCCAGCTGGTGTAATAGATATTCAGCAGGTATCAGTAGAAATCTCCAACAAATTATTTATTATGAACTTCTGGAAGGCAACATTAAAAACTGATTTAATTTTATTCCTATTTATTTAACCCTCATCTTCTCCCACTTACCTTTCTCTCTGCTCTCCCATGCTTATCAATTCCAAGTTTCTCCATACTGGGGGACAAAATTTTTAAAGGCAATTTATCCAGTATGAATCAGAGTTGGTTTACTTTTAATTTTTTGTTTGGTTTTGGTTTTTTTGCCCTTGTTTTTATGCTTTTCCCCTAAGGATGTCTTGGGCTACTTTATTTTGCAAGAAAGCTCAAAATCCAACAAATGACAGTGTGAGTTTTGGAAATTGTACATGTTCATGCTGCTATCCGTGCTGGCATTATCAGCATCAAAGCTGATATCATCCGTTTGCACAAATATTTACAACTCATTTTATCTTTTTTCTTTCATCAGGGAAGGGTCATCTTCAGGAGTTGGAACCTTTCTCACATGGGTGGGTCAGGATCTGCATGAACTGCCATCTGTGGCCTAAAGAATACTAAACTCCAGATTATGCAGAGCAATATTTAACAGTTCTGAAAACCAGGAAAGGCATGAATGCTCGAGAATGATCTCTGATAATTCAGCGAGGAGAAAATTAATGTGAAAGAACTTGAATGAATCATTTTAAGCCTGTCTTCTTTTTGTCTACTTATTCTTGACTGGCCACATATAAATTGCTATAAAAATGAACAGTCTTTGATATAAATGTAAATCAGGAAGAAATTTCTTAATCTAACTAACAATTGACACAAGAGCCTCCTCATATATCTGGGTCTTGTCAAAAGCTGTCTACCACAGCTTCTCTCATCTTCACTTAGGGAGGTGTTAGTGTGCAAAGGACCAAATGCTACTACAGTAGGCAAATGCAATCACCAGTATGAAGCCTGGGAGCTTTTTTTTCTGAGGAAAAATGTAATTCCTCGGTAATTCCCAAATCTGTTGATTAGCTGCAGAGCAGGCAAAAATCACTGGCTAGGCTGCACTGGCAGAGTTCTCTGGGAAGGTCTCTGTGGTGTGTTGTGCTCTCTGTTGTGCAGGGAGGATTTTGTGAACAGCACAAGAGCCAGCACAGCTGCTGCCCTCGCAGCGTGCTGAGCCAGCGCTGTACCTAAGAAGCAAAAATGGGTCACATCCTCTGTGCCTTCTGTGGGTAACCTGGAACATGGATGTGGTTTCTTGTCTTCCGTGTGTGAGCAAAACTATTTGGCATATGTTCAAGTCTTCTCCTTACTGAGAGCTGGAGGATTTGCCCCTAAATGAGCAGTGTTGACTAGAGGTTGCCCGTGTGTTTTCCTACTCTGTGGTGAGTTGTTCAGGTAACATCAGGTAGGGGGTGAAATTGCTTACACAATGTGATCAGGAGCACATTAAAGGGGATGGACCTATGGACAAGGTGATGCCTTGCTCATCTGAGCTTTCTTTCGGCTGATCAATGACACCGAGAAAGACGCTGGGAAAGGGTCTTTTCCCTGCATCTTTTTGGTGTCACTGATCAGCCGAAAGAAAGCTCAGATGAATTCTGTGGGCCCTTCTGTCACCAAAAAAATAAATATGGGAAGTAGTATTCTGCTCCAATTAATTAAACAAACTGATATAAATTCCGTGCTTAAATCGTACTTTGCATATCCATAATCTCTGCACTACATTTTATGTATACTTTACCCTTGGGTAAAAATTTGTGAGCATTTAAATGCTTTCTCATATAATCTTGCTAAAGCACGCTCTTCCCTATAAATATTCATACCACTGCCAAAACATTTGCAAGCTTTCCCCAAAGGTGAAATATGTGTAATGTACTTTGCCTTCTGGGTATAAATATTATCCAATACATTTTGGTTAATATGAATACACTAATTATTCTTGTAACCCTTTTTAAAAGGGTCATCCTCATGATGTGAATTTTTTAAAAATGTAATTACAGTAATTGGATACTTAATCTAATTAAAATTGGCTTTATCTTTAATGGGAATTTTTCTAAAGAGGCAGAATGACAATTGACTTTCTGATAATCACTGTTTTCTTTTGGCTAGAGGATGCATTTAGTACAGTAGGAACCAGAGAACACGGCCTCTTAACTGCATGCCAGCCACCTTTAGGGCCAGTTAAACTACAATTTTATCCATTACCAGGCAAAACTTTCATTTTACTTAGAAATAAAAGTTCCTCATCCTGAATTGATTTCATCATGGCTCAGGTAGAGATAATTTAGGGAGTGTTTATTCATGCTATGATGCAAAACCTCTCTAAGAGAAAATGCTGTGTGGGGGAAGGTGCTACTCTCCCAAAGCCTGGCTCTGTTGGTGGCAGTGGGCACAGTCACATGTATGATGAGCTCTGCTGTCTTTGAGAGGTGCACCTGGATGGACCCCAGCATGTTTGGGGTGCATGTAAATTCTGACTGACGTCAACAGAACTCCAGTACAGAGACCATTTGGATTATCTCTTGGGTTTATAATTGGGGTCAACATTTCTAGTGTGGTCTCTAGAGGTATATTCCATGCACTGGCAGAACTGTCACTGTTCAAAAGGGGAAAACTATTTTGGGTTCACATTGCCAGTCATAGGGGAACATCTTTTACTGTGGGAAGCCAAGGAGAACCAGGCAATGGAAAAGTTGGGAGTTGTGTAAGAATGAGTCTGGAGAAGTGGATTCATGTCGCTGCCTTCGGGTACCTGTGACATAAACATTTATGTCTGTTATAAAACTGCTTCACCTTTCAGGGCCTTTGCTTTACTGGAAGCCAGGCAAGAGAGAAAGACTTTCAAAGAAAATCAGTCGTTTTGTAGGCTTAACTTGCCAATAGCATGTTCTCACATGATTAAAGACAAAGAGATATATTTCATAGAGGAATAAATCATTGTTTACTAAGAAGGACAATCATCTACATCTACACAATGTTTACTAAAAAAAAGAAGAGGAAAAAAAATAGATTATATAAAATGGGCCTAGCACAGAGAGACCCCACTGTTTTTGGAGTCCCTCAATTCAAATGATATCAGTGTCAGCTGGGGAATGATCCAATTGCCAGAGTCCTTTAGGTTTCAGCCCCACAGCCTGATCTTTGCTGCAGCAAGAGCCCCTTCCAGGATGGCTGTGGCAGTGACTGCTAGAAAATCTGTGCCCGTGACTCTGTAAATGCTCTCTGTGCCTCTCACATCCACCCAGCTGCTGCACCTCGGGGGTCTGCTGGAGCTGACAGACCAGAAGCACCGGCCTTACATTTTCCATAGGAAGCTATTATTTGTGCCCAGAGTTTCGGCTGAGGTCAGCCCTCTTGTAGTCCCCTCGGACAGGCAATCAGGTAATGACGAAGAGAACAGGTTGTGTTACTGTACTACTTTTTAGGTCAGGGTGAATAAATATATATCTAGTTCTGTTGAGCATCATGTGAAGTAACAGTGCCTGCAGAATTGCTGAGGAAAAGGAGGATGGAGCTGATGCTGTGATTGAACCACTGTATTTCAGCATCAATCTGTATGTAGCACACAAGATAGAAAAGGGGCTTCTAAGAGAGCCTTTTTTGTACTGCAAAAAAAATCATTAATTTTGGAGTGACATTAGCACTGATTAAAAGAAGTATTTCAATTAAAAACAGGTGCCAGGAAAAGATGATCATAAAATGAGTGCCTAAGTTCAAAGAAGCATCAGAAGTATCAAGGAAGCCTCAAGCTTCATCTGAGAACTGCAGGTGGTCTCAAACAGTAGCTTTCAGCTTATTAAAAACATTTGCTGTATGAAAAAACCCCAAATTGATGCTGAGAATACTTCTATTTTGCGTTTTTGCTCTGAGGCCACTACTGGCTACTTAGTGCTGAAGAACTGAGAGGATAACGACTTGCTAGAAAAATCTGAGCTCTTTAGAAATAAATTTCTGGAGTGCTGTAGGAATTCCTGTCCCTATTTAGGAGGCCAGTTGAAACTACACTTGCAGTATCTCGTGATTGAGGAATCTTGGCAGATGCCCATCTGAATACTTAGAAAAACAGAAGCAATTTGGTTTCACAATCTGTCTTGGGTAAAAACTCTGCATTGATGATGTCTCCAGATAGGCTTATTGTGAAACTAATATCAAACATTGCTCTAAGCATGAGAGAAAAATATTGCTGACTGAAGGGAACAAATGTGTTCAGGGAGGCAAAAGAGTTTGTTGCCTCTCTTCGCTTTGCAAACATGCAAGTGTTCCTCATCTGTCAGTGGTGCAGTTGCAGGAAGAGACTGACAACTAATTCATCCTACAATACCACAGGAAAAGTTTTCTTCCCTAAGAGAAAACTTCTTCTGTCTAGGGAAAAGGTCTATGAGAAGGTAGGACATAAAAGTCTTGCATAGCAGATTAAGTGTTCCTAATAAAAGGAAAATCCTCAACAGACCAGACATGACTTTTGCTTTGATGATAGTCAAAAAAGTGAGTGCCACTTTCCACAATCCTACAATCCAGAGAATTATTTCAGAGAGCCATTCAACACTGTGCACAGTAAGAAATGACTGGGCAACTCAGTGCTAGCGACTTCCTTTGCAGCAGCTTTGATATTTTACATGCATCACAGGCAGAAAAAAATTACTCCAATTTTTGGATGTTTCTGAGGTCAGCATCCCTGCAGCATACAGAGTGTGGTGGAGGGGGAACTGTTCATATGGATCTGTGTGTGGCTGGCTGACCAAACAGCCAATGTACCTGTATTCCAGGGAACTGTTCAGATGGATTTGTGTGTGGCTGGCTGACCAAACAGCCAATGTACCTGTATTCCAGCACTGCAGAGATGGGAATGGGCCCAGCTGAGGCAGATGTGAGAGTGATGGGCCACCATTACAGCAGAGTGAGGATAATAAAACGTGAGTGGTTCACACATAGCTGCTACCCAGCAGAGGCACAGCAACTGTAAGTGGAATTTGGGTAAAAATCTCATTTGGTTTGGACTGAAAATATGAAAATATCCTGAAAACAAGGCCTGGTAAATTTGAAAGTAATTAGAATTGTATTCTTATTTGGGGTGTGCTGTGTAAGCTGCATGGTCTCATAGATAAAAAAAGCAAGTGAGGAAGGATTTAATCTTTTGTAGTTGAATGCAAATCCATACTTTGAGGAAGATTTAAGAAAATTTTGCTGGAGCAAGAGCCTTCTTCCCACAGCCCTGTGGCTATGCAAAGAGAAAAGGCAGGGGTGAAGTAGCTGGAGGGGGATTTCAGCTCTGCTTCTGAGATTACACTGCTGAGCAGCAATATGTTTCAGCCATCTCTCCCCTGAGGAAGGGCAGCCCCATATGAGATGTGAGTGCCCATCTCATGCTCATTTCTGCAAGAGAGAGCTGAGGCAGCAAGCAGAGTCCCTCTCTGCTGTGGACAGAGCCACAACTTCATCCTCCAGCTGATCTTGCACCCAGTCTGAGAAGCTGAGCCTGGGAGGAGTGTGAGTGGCTCTTATTACAGTTCCCCTTCAGACTGAAGGTTGCACATGGCAGTCCAAGATCCCAATTAATTGATGGAAAATGTGGCACTGAGGCAGAGGACATCTGGGGATATGGACAAACATCTGAATAAGAAAATTAATGCAGCACCTAGAAACGTGAGAGGTGTGTCTAGAGCTGGGGAAAATCCTTCAGCAGCAGCCAGAACCCCTGCTTAATAAGTTGGTAGGATGGTCAATGCTAATTATCCCAGAGTGGCTCAGGAAAGGCCAAGAAAGCAGACAAAAATATACAATGCCATTTCCTTTCAGATGAAAACTGCAATACAGACCCCTTTACTGCTAAAATCCTGGGATCAGAAAGCATCTGTTTCAATGCTGTAGGCATTAATAAAGTGATACTGCACAATTCTTTATGTGTTCACGGAACTTATGCTTTGTAAAGGAATACCAAACCACTGGAGCACCTACAGTCATTCTCACCCTCTCCCTTTGATAGGAGTAGCCCACAACACTCCAAACACATCCATTCTTACTCCTCAGCAAAATCCTGCAATAACAAAAAGCCATGCAGCCATTTCTGTACTGAAACCAGCAACTCCTGAAGCCTTACATTTAAGAGCTTGTTGGCTTTTGTACTTAACCTCTCTCTTGCTCTTGAAAAGTTTCTTTCAAGGTGAGAAATTTGGAAGCACAACTTCAGTTTTTCCAGGAGATGGCACTGCCACTACAGAAAACAGCTGAGCTGTTGCACTCCTAAGGTGACTATTCTGTAATTTGCCAGTTTAAAACTCATATATAACAAGTTTTGATTTTTTTTTAAATATATGATCAGATAATTATACTTCAATGACTGTCAAAAGCAATAATGATAGCACTCATTACAACTTTAAAGTGTGTCTGAATTCCCAAGGGCTCACAACAAGCATTAAATCATCTGAATGGAAACCGGAGACGTAATTAGGCAGTAACTCATTTCTATCACATATAGTGTATGCTATAATTAATTTTCACCTCACGTGTTCACACTGGATGTTGAACTGCCTCCTAACACCCATCTCCTCTGCCCCTGCCTGGGGCAAGGGCAGGTGTTGCAAGAGTTGCAGTGTCAGGCAAGGAGACGGTAAACCCTGCATTTGATTCGAGGAAATGGCATAGCACATCTGGCAGCACCAGGCAGATCTGAAGTATAAAGCAGGTGAATAAATGTATTGAAAATTAATAAGGGACAAAGCACTGCACCAGATGCAGTTGTATGCAAACTACATTGCTAAATAGATTGCAGTATGCTAACTAGACTGCCTAAAATATATTCTTGCTTTCATGAACTCTGTGAGCTGATGCCTTTAATTTTCAGGTTGAGCTTGATTTCTGATTATTTTTATCACATCATATTTCAACGATTTTGTGTTATGATTACATGTGATTTACTAAAAATAACAGATCAATGAAAAGATGCAGAACTTACTGTGCTCCTCTTTCCATTCACTTATTATATTTTCATAAGTCTTTCATTGTAAAAAAGGGCCTCTATTCACACTAGAAAGGCTACCTACCAGTTCAGTGAGAAGAAGGCAAGCAAAGAGTTATTCTACACCCTGCTAACATATTCATATAAAACTCATCCAATTTTGTTAAGACCTTTTGTGGAGAATCAAAAGTTAGCTAAGATTGTATTGTAATTCCTCTTCCTGACCTGAAAGTCACACAGCTGGATTCAAGTAGGCCAGAAATATGTGCTTTATAGAAACACCTTGTGGTTGGAGTTTTTTTGAAGCTCTGAAAGTTTATACTGCTGACCCTGCCCTCTGTACCAACAACTGAGTCTCTTCTAGGACCTCATGGCAGAAGACAATTTGTCGCAACTGTCAAATAGCTGGCAGAAGGAAAGATCCACCTTGTTTCATCCATGTCAGCCTCTGCGTTTTCCTTGTAACAGGGCAAGAGTTACACACTGCTCATTAGACCCGAGAGATTCTAGTTTTGTGGGACACAATCAAAATTTAAATACCCTGGAGGAAAATAATTTGCTGCTTGATCCAACAGCACCTTTTGAAGTCAGTGTAAAAATGTTCATTAGCATCAATGAGATTCAGATTAGATCCTTGTTTCATAGTCAGCAGTAATATAACGTAATTGGCTGTTCAACATCATCTTTTGCAAATCATAGGAATTTGTGGAAAGCCATGTCAACAGCAATCTCATTTATTGTAACAGCAGCAGCACCTCAGTGCTCTTTACAGCCTTACAAGCACACATGTTATACCATTTGCATCCCAGGAGGATGGTGGTGAACCCTGCCCCATACTACATGGGAACACTATTTCACTGGTGGGTGATGGTAGAAGAGAGTGTATAATTTGTGATAATGGAGATAGCCAAGATACAAGAAGGAAATGAAGGTATTGCATAATAACATTTTTATATGTAAGTTTTAATTCTCAGTGTTAATAATGATGATGAAGTAACTGGTAATGGTACTTTGCATTACATACATGATAAAAACATTGAGAAATTAATGTACATTGCAGCAAATCTCCCCATTATTTATCCCTTTTAATTTATTACTTAGACTTTACAAAAAAAACCCCTACATAAATAAGGTATGTAATTAATAAATTTTCAAATAATTCCACATATTAAACTGTGTATCAGATGAGTAGGACAGGTCAACAATAAGAACTAATCAACAGGAGCTCACGTCCTATGCTGATACCCATCATGTAAGGAAGAAGGAAATTATCAATCACAGTGATTTCTGACTAATCAGAGCTTCAACCAGCCTCATGAAGACCATGTCATGACTCTGCATTACTGGATAAGAGCATGGCTAGGCAGGGCTTGAAGACTGCACATCAGTAAAGCCACCTCAGTTTATATCCACTCAGGATTTCATTCAGTGCTTGAACCAAATGCTGTCATTTAGTGCAAGCAATGGCAAGACAGGTGTTCCAGACCATTTTATCCATAGGTGTTACTGTGTATGTGTGTACAACAATGTGCTAATACTAAAGCACCAAACAGGCCAAGTACATGTGGAGTGTGGGACATCAGAACCAGCAAAAAGAGCACAGCAGACTTCTCTTCTGTCACATAAGAGAAACAGCCAAGTGTCAGGGGGAAAGCATTTCTCATGCACACACCTGACAGCATGTAAATGCAGACCATAAAATTCCAACCAGACCCTGGAAGAACATCCCGCTCCACCCAGCCCCTCCCTCCCCCCAGGAAAAACAAAACAAAACAAAAACCAAACACTAAAAAAATAAGACTGAGGGGGTGTTTGTAGTCATCCATTATCACCAAGGTTATTTTCAGAAGTAAAGCCCTACACCTTGGAAGCACAGGCACCTCTCACACAAGCTCAAGTGCAGCTTACTCTGGGGTGTGATTCAAATGCCATTCTTATGCAAGAAATACATGGACAGCCCAACTCCATACAGCACATCCATTCCTCTGCAGCCCCAGATAGGATTAGTCACCAAAAGACAGGCAGATCGAAGAGCAGAACATTAACCAGGGTCTCATGGGACTTGTTATTTCTGGGGCAAGTTACTCACTTTCCATGTGCCTTTACTGCAGTCATTCAACCTCTCTGTGTCTTTTATTTCTGCTCAGTTGGGTTCTTCCAATTGCTATGAGGACTTCAGCTATAGTCCCCATTTTATATGTTTAAAGCTTGGTTGAAGCCTCTGGGCTCACCAGTGTTGCTGCTACTGAGAGATGGCTCCCACAAATGAGGAAAAGAAGAATGACGTGAGTACGCCTTGTTTTAGAAAATCCCACTCTCAGAAACTCTAAGAAGAGGAGACAGCCTCACAGGGAGCCACTGGGGCTACAACAGCACAGGGATGAAAGAAGAATCAAGGACTTGTCAAAAAGGGTAAGAGTGATAGCTTATGATTTTCAGTGATAGGCTGAGAATACATTCAAGTTTAAATAATCTTAGGATGTGCAGCTGTAGGGACGGTTAATACAGAGCTCCTATTAAAAATCTCTCGGGAGATCTTATAAGATTAAATAAAATTAGCCCAAAGGCCCAAATTCTGTCTGCAAATCAACCTTCATCCACTGAAATTAAAAAGCCCCTGAAGAACACAAGATTAGCCCAGGCACGTGGGCTGGCACTCACCCTGTGTGTGTCTTCCCACCAGGCCCCTGCTCCAGCATTCCTGCCTGTCCTTCAGCTCTGGTCCTGGCCACCATCACAGACCACTCTCAAGCCTGTGGTTCTGCTCGTGTACATAGCTACACATTGAAACATGTGTGTGGGCTGGGTGTGCCTGATACAAATGCCATGGAAATCCTGGAAGGCTGGGCACCTGCCTTTTGGGGAGAGATGGTTGTGAGGTCTGGGACTGTAGGCTCACACAGCAGTGACAAATGATGACAGTACATTCATCTTCTGTTTCCTAACTTGTTACAGCTAAAAACTGATGTAGCTACAAAAATTGGTGCTCTTAATTTTACATTAAGTAAATAAAAAAATACAAGAAAGAAAAATGAAAGAAAGTGCAAAAAATTCCCGTGTTATTAACGAGATTGAGCTGATGGCACAGGTTTTCCTTACTGTCCCCATGTCATCACCATTATATCCTTAGGCTGTGCAGCAGAGCATCGCTTTGTGCCACAGCTTATGTTACAACTACAGCAACAACGTGCTTCTCCTCTTCTCCTGATGGCAGAGAGATATCTGGTGGAACTGCTGCTGAACTGGAGACAGGAGATCTGTGAGCTATGGCTTTACAGCCTGCCCAGCTTATCTAACACACCAGCCAAAATTTTTATGCCAGTCATTACTGCTTGCATTTGGCAAACCCCACAATTGCCAAGTGCCTGCACCTGCAAATAATTCCCTGGGAGTTGCTGGCATTGCTGGTGCAGCTTGGAGCTCAGCAGCTTCTCTGCTGGTCCATTAACTCCGAGAGATGTTTATTATGGGGCTAGAATTTATTCAACCAAATCTCACAACAAATAGAAAGTGTAAGATAAATATTAGGGCTGCACTTGGTAAAACAGTAAAGAATATGCTGTTTACCAGGATAGGTCTGAATGCTGTTTAATTCGTGTGAGAAACAGTTGCAGGAGGAGACCTGACTACATGGCTACAAAGCACTGCTTCAAGCAGATTTTTCCTCTCTGATACAGAAGAATATTCTGTGCAACTTCCTCCTTGCCCCCTCCCCCTTTTTTTTTTTAGTCCTTAGAAGGACTAAAAATTACTACCTTTTCCTTTTAGTAGCAGATGAGTGCTTTGACAGTTTATAGGGAAGATGAGTGGTTGAAAATGCTTATGTAATTTCAGACAGTAACTTATGCCAGTCCTTTGGTTCAGACCCTTAAAGTTAGGTAATGTTCAACCCCCAGTAAAATGTTACACCTGTGGGAGTTTTTCACGTGTGCTTAAGTCATTGGAAATGCCATAACCACTTAAAGACTGGTGCCAGGACACTTTGAGAACCAAAGCTCTAATGCCAGATTTTAAAAGCTATTGATGTGCCTAGCTAATTTACAGAGCACCCTGGGCCCGTCCCGCAGTGGCTTTCAGGCCACCTCAGTGGGGCTGTACTACTCAGAGACACCAGCGAATCTCAGACTCCTCTCCATGTCTGCCCATTTCAGGAGCACATCCCAGTGCTTTTTGGCCACAGGCACCAGCAGTGACAGGATGTGGCAGCACTCGTGAAGCTGCAATGATCTAAGGACAAAGCTGGGGCTCTTAAACCTTACCAAAGCCAAATGGGATTTAGGCTGAGGAGGTTTGTGTGTTTGAAGACATTCAGGCGCCTCAGGCTGCCTGACTGGCTGGTTGGGGCTTGGGATGTAGTGCCAGTGCACAGATCCATCCTACTACATTGGCAGATAGTTCAAGACGTGGTGTAGGGTCTCCAGGAGTGCATCTATACACATCCATCTTCAATAAGGGACAGTTTATAGATCGAAACAGAGGATAATGGGAGGACAGCAATTTAAATCAGAGCACTTAATTGGACGTAAGGGTTCCTACCATCCTCTTAGTTTCCTAATTGCTAATATACTCAACACTGATTTTATCAATAGTCTATGATATATAAAATTACTTCATATCATCTCATTAGTTAATTAATTATAGGAAGGACACACAACAAAGCCAAAAGTAGATTGAGGACCCAAACTTCTCCTTAAGCAAAAGGAGCAGCTCTGCCTCCAGTACAGAGGTGCCAATTCCCATTGGCCTGCATATTTTTCAAGATACTTATTCACAGCTATGCAACTTTGCAAAGGGCAAGTAAGAAGGCTTAGTAAGAGGAAGAGCAGAATTACAGTTAACACACATATATATGTAACCTTTTTTTTAACCTCCTCTAAATAGCTGAATGAGTATGTTAAGAAATGGGGTATAAAGTTAATTTTTTTGGAAGAGTGAGTATGTCATCTAAACCAAGGTAGAAAAATATTAGTTACAACTACCCAGTCAAGCCGGGTTTAGTCACTGCCTTCTCTACGACTGGTTTTGGTGACAGTGAAATACGATATATTTTTCCGACATTACACAAGAATTAGGTGAACTAAATATTTTTGATTATCCAGCTCAACAAATATAAAATCATTTCTAGCAATCATGTTTATGCTTATAAAACAATTCTAGAAAGGGACAAGTGGACATTTAATGTGGCTCAACTGACGTGCAGTGACCCTCTATGTGATGGTCTGTCCATACCTGGAGCTCATCCCATTTGTTTATGAGTAAGGATAGGTGGCATTGTTCAGCAGTTTGTGGGGTTTTGCCTTTTCTTTTTTCCTTTTCCCTGGTCAAAGTAGGACAGGAAGCAGAGGAAGGCTCCTTCTCTAATACAGAGTTTTTATCACACAGCAGTCTTCTCTTTTACTGTCCAGTGAGCCAAAATTTGATTAATTCCCTATTATTAATATCATTTACAGAGCAAAAAGATCACACTTTCTTTGCAGCATTGGCAAATGAAAGATCTCATTTTCCTCATGTAGGATCTCTCCCTTTTACTGGGCTGGAGACCCCTCTGCCCAGCCTGCTCCCTTGTCTTCTTCCTTTCAGCTTCTGCATGTTATATATTTATATAAAAGTATCTTTACCACTGAGGAAAATGTGATCACCCCACTAAAGTGAACATATGAATTTTACATTTGCAACCTTTCAATTTATTATCTACAGAGAAAGCCAAACTCCAGTGTTTGCTTCATGCTGATTATCCTTCTAGGGATAAAAAAAAAAAAAAAAAAAACATTGATTTTTCTTTTACCCTCACTCCCCATTGCTTCTGTGCAAAGTCTGTACACACTCTTACATGATTTCTTCTTCCTGTTTGAGACCAAAGTGAGGATTTTTTGCAGCCACAAACTCTTGCGACCGCCACTGTTTGTCCCATTTCTCACCCCAGCTCACACTTACCCCTCTGGTTTAATGTGCCGATTTATTGCTAAAGACCATATTTTCCATTAGAGGAGAAGAAGGGAGGGAGTACCAAACAAACTCCAGTGGCTGTATTCAAAGTGTAATGCTTCTTATCACAAATAATTTAAAAAATGCAAGAACCCCAATTTGCAGCTAGGAGGCCCACTTGAGGGATCAGTTAAAATTTACTCCTTTATACGCATGCCAACTTTGACTTCAAAAAGACTTTATTCCCAAGGATAAACAACCCAATATTTGTGTAATATAATTAAGTGAAGGCATCTTTAAATGTCATACCAGCTTGTGCCATGCTTTAAATTGTTATGCATCAACAGAATTTAACGAGATGGCCAAGGATCCTGCTTCCTGCGTGAATGCGATAAGCCACAAATACTGTATAGCTCTTTAATAGATTGCCAAAATAAAGCATTTTGTATGCAAATTATTCATGGAGTGGCAAAGCTAATATAGTGCCAAAATTACGCCCACTGGTCCCCTGCAATTAGTAGTTAAGTTGAAGTATCTTCAAACTGCAGAATTTCTTTCAGTGTCTCCCAATACTTGAAACATATTTTCATTTATGAAAATAGGAAATAACAGCTTTTATTTTCTTTTTAAGGTTTAGGGTAAGTGTGCTATAGCAGAGAAGCGACAAGAGGGATCTAATCAGAATAATTGCACATAGGCTACCCGGGAAATAAATATGAAAGTCCAGTGACTTGCAAGAAAGTTGAAGGAGAAAGAAAAAAATTGATTTTCCTCCCCACTGCCCATGCCCCTAAAATAAAGTCTGTGACCACTGTGAAGTCAGTCTCAAAAAGCTAAGTGGAAAGACTACAGCAAGACTAAAGGGAAAGCATAAGCATTTGGAGACAGCTGGGAAGGGTTCTTTGTGTCCCCCCATCTTCTTCAGGAATCTCCCTGTCCAACAAACACCCATGTGCCAAGACAAAACTTCCGTGGGTTGCAGGAGGCAGAGGAGCCACCACATTGAAAAACCCACACCTGTAAACCATTTAACCTACAGCTTCACTGGCAAGAAATTACAGGAAATGGTCTTTTCCAGCAGATTCAGGTATAAACCATCCATAACTAGGAGTCTCGAGTTTCAAGTTAAGTACACAAATAACAAACAGTTACATCACCTGGGGAATGTGTGCAAAACTCTCAATTTTTCTTTTTAGGTAATTATATTCTGTCCTGAATATTGGCTACAGGGATCCTTTGTGAGAAATAGAAAAAAGGAAAGAAGAAAGATTTTCCAACTTCCAAATATCCAGTGAAAAATGTCTTTCCCTCTTTTTCGGCTCTCCAAGACCATCTCTCAGACAAATGCAGACATGGTGAGGGACTTATCCCAAGGGGGAGAAAGCAGAATTGCTCTTTGATGGACAAGGTTTTGGACAAACTTTAAGCTGCAAAGTATTCAGGCAACTTTTACCCTCTTTAGTTTCACTTGCAATAGCGTGTGGAGATGAAGCTTGCTGAAGAAATGAAGGGTCAGGTAGGTCCTGTAGATCAAGTCCTCATTCTGTAGAGGTAACTCCAACTGTATTTTTCATTTACAGCCTAATCATCTGAAGAGTATGGTACATGCCAGGGGCCTGGGGTGGTGATTTAAGGAGTCTGTGTCAAACTGCTTGGACCTAGATGGCCTTTCTAAGCTAACCTGGAGGATTTACTGCCAGCTAAACAACAAATGTAATTTCAATCACAAACTGTTTTATGAAATGTTGTGGAATACCATAAACAATGGTATTCAGTCCAGTGAACTCCAAAAGCTGTAATCTACAGCCTTTTTTTAACATGGGGGGCAGTGGGGAGACCCAAAGCCAGCAGACCCACTTTCATATTTTGATATCAAATTAAAAAAGAATAGCGGGCCTTACAGCAGAAAACTGGAGTCCCTTGGAAAAATAAATAAAAGCAGCTACCACCATTCATAACATAGATCTTGCATTTTGTCATTTTTTATAGCAGTGCTGGTTTAAATGTGTCCTTTTTTATAGTGATGTGGGTTTTAATGTCTGCCCCGCAGAGACAAGCATTGCCACAGCATCTCTGCCAGACAAGACTTGGTGGAAGGCACACTGTCCCAGCACTTCCATGCATGCCTGGCCAAGAGCAGCCCTTGTGTCATGGGGGGGATTTGCCAAATGCTATTGGTCAGGGTCCCGCACTGACAACTTGTCATCGATTCCGCTAAAAAAAAAAATAAAAAATGGCAACCAATGAAAATCAATCTTCTGATGCTCCACTGCCTTAAATACCAGTAGAGCAAACAAACAGCCCTAAACAATACAGCAGAACCCATATATCAATTACCCTAAATGCTCAAGCATTTTTACTTCACAGCCTGCAACATCCGACTGTGGTACCCGCACCCGCTGCGCCGGGATGATAATGGTGCCGCATTGTTCCCGGGCGTCTGGCGGCCTGATAAGGGCTGCCTGTGCTTAGATGATAATGAAAGTGGGCAGACTTAACATTGTGATTGGAAAATTTCTTGGGTCTCAGAAAAAGGTTCTATTAAGCCCACTGACCCCAATTGAATATTAATTAGCTAATTAACAGATTTATTGTTCCACGCAATTTCTGGAGAGGCAATTTTTTTTCAAGTGCCATTATTTTTTTAAATTATTTTTTGCATTGTGTATAATTGAATCTTTGCAGCTGCCAGCATCTTCTGCATGATTTGGCAAAAAAAAGAAAGAAAAAGCACTTATAGCTTTCTCTTTTTTTTTCAGACCCAAATGTTTCCAATCGCTTTAGCGAGTGTTTGGGGGTGGGGAAGGAAGGGAGGGGGAAAGAGGCAGCTGATTTATATCCCATTCTACAGATTTATTTATTCTTAAAAGCTTAACTTAAAGATGTCCACACTTTTTTTTTTCTATTATGATTCATTGGTCTGTCCTTTAGCCTGAGGTTACTACACAGTGCACTGTTATTCCCAGGAAAGACACTGAGGTCTGTGCCCTGCCTTTCTTAAACATGCTTTTAGGCATTGCACATCTTTCCTCTCCTCTTACCTGTTTGCTCCTGCTCTCTTCTGCCATGCAGATACTTTCTGCCCAGCTGGGGAGAGCAGAGGACTCAGGCAAACTGGGCTCTGCCCTTCCTGCAAGAGGGCCCCATCCATGTTTTGCAAAGTATTTTTCTAAATACTGAATTATTGGTGAAGAGAGGTGAGGGGATATTTTACCATATGGATGATTTTTGACTGTTTGAAAGAAGTTCATTTGGCACAGACTGCTCCAAGAGCATCACACTGAAGTGAGCAAGGGCCCCCAGCAATCTGTGACATGATGCTATTGCTAGGGTGAGGGGTTTGTTGCAAATTACTTACAAATCATTTACTGCATCATATCTTTTTCTAAAGAAGCAAGATGCCGTTTTAATAAAACATGGTATTTTTGCTGGCCAAAGACACTAACATAAGCACTTTTTAAAGTTCCAGTATTAAAAATACAGATATTCTGAAAATGCTAGAAGCTATAGTGGAAAGTGTCAAGAGATAACATGGTTATCCCATTAAAAGTAGAAAAGAGAGAAATAATCTTGCATTAGAGAGTAAAAAAGTTGCAATTTGTATGGTACAAGAGAGCGTACAGATCTCCGAAGTCCATACACCTGACCTTAGGTGTCCAAATGCAGGATTTGCATAATCTGCTGTAGCAAATCTGGCTCAAAATAGAGACCTGGATCTTCTAATAGTGTCTTCTTTTAGGGCATTTATCTTCCTTCTCTGACCATTGTGTAAACACACCGGGACAGTTGTATATTAAAAGTATGGTAAAAATTAACAAAAAGAGACATCCTGAAGAGATATGTGAAAAACTCTTTGGCACCTACAAAAGTGAAACTGCATTTACCATGTGCCCCATGAACAAAAGAGAATGTAAGAGGGACAATCTTATACCTGCCACAGCTACAGTGGAGTGCAAGGATGGTGAATCCTCACAGGTAGTTCCTCCTTGGTTTCCTTCTGATTATTTTTCTGTTATTTTTTTCTTTTCTTAAAATAAATCTGCCAGTGTTCAATGAAAAAAATTCATTTTTAGCTTCTAAACAATTCATATTTCTACAGCTTGCAATCATGTTTGAAAACCTGTGAAATGGTTCCTTGATGACTCAGGACACTTTGTGGATCCACAGAAGGGCTGGTATGCAAAATTAAATGAGTGAAAATACATCCACTGGGTATCCTGACTGCTACAGGTGACACTGGTGTAAATTATGGACCCTACTTGCACAGCAGTGTAAAAAACAGGTTGTGGCACCACTTTTGAGGGGGAGACTAACATTTTCACTCAATGTTCAGAACTAAGCTATATGACCCAGAAGATGACAAGCCATCAGAGGCAGCTCTGGGCCCTGGCTGAATTTGGATCCAGCCAACAGTTTTACCAGTCATGGGGAGGAGAAGCACAAGCATCTGGATACTCTTGTCCATTGTAGAGATATTACTGAACTGAAATATTCAAATCACAGAATTCTTAGGGTTGGAAGGGACCTCTGGGGATCATCCAGTCCAATGCCCCTGCCCAGGCAGGCTCACTTAGAACAGGTTATTCAGGAACATGTCCAGGTGGGTTCTGGGTGTGTCCAGAGAGGAAGACTCCATGACCTCCCTGGGCATTCTATTCCAGTGCTCTGCCACCCTCAATGCAAAGAAGTTCTTCCTTGTGTTGGGGTGAAACTTCCTGTGTTTTAGTTTATGGCCATTGCTCCTTATTTTGTCGCTGGGCACCACTGAAAAAAGCCTGGCACCATCCTCATGACAACCCTTATTTATATGTATTGATGGGATCACCTCTGTCTTCTCTTCTCTAGACTAAACATGCCCAGCTGTCTCAGTCTCTCCTCATAAGAGAGATGCTCCAGATCACTCATCATCTTTGTGTCCCACCTCTGGCCCCTCTCCCGTAGCTCCTTATCTTTCTTGTACTGAGGAGCCCAGAACTGGACACAGCATTCCAGATGTGACCTCACTAGGGTTGAGTAGAGAAGGATCTCCTCTCTCAGCCTGCTGGCCACTCTCTTCCTGATGCACCCCAGGATACATTGGCCCTCCTGGCCTCCAGGGCACACTGCTGGCTCATGGTCAATTTGTCATCCAAGAGTCCTAGGTCTTTCTCTGCAACGCTGCTCTCTAGTCAGTCATCCCCCAACCTGTACTGGTGCTTGGGGTTATCCCTTCCCCGGTGTAGGACCCTACACTTGCTCTTGCAGAACTTCTGGCTTCTCTTTACCCAACTCTCCAGCCTATCAAGGTCCCACTGAATGGCAGCACAGCCTTCAGGTGTATCAGCCACTCCCTGCAGTTTTTCATCATCAGCAAACTTGCTGACTGTGCATTCTATCCCCTCACCCAGGTCATTGATAAACAAGTTGAATAAGGCTTGTTTGAACAGTATTGATCTCTGGGGAACACCACTGACAGGCCTCCAGCTGGATTCTACTCCAGCGATCACAACCCTTCAAGCTCTGACATTCTGCTAGTGCTTGATCCACCTCACGATCCATTCACCTAATCCACATTTCCTGAGCTTACCTACCAGGATATTGTGGGAGGCAGTGTCAAAAGCCTTGCTGATGTTGAGGTAGACAACATGTACTGCTCTCCCCTCATCAACATATCCTGCCATGCCATCTGGATACAGGGCCCATGTCACAATGTTTTGCCCAGGACCTGCCTCAGGTCCTCTGCAATGTGCCTCACAAGACTGGCCTAGGTGAATCAAGATCTTTTCATGAAATGCTCCTGTCATAAACTTTTTATTTAGAATTCCCTGCCTTTTTTACAGTTTTACCTAATCTTGAAAAATGCTAGTTGGGAAAGCAGTGTTTAAACCACATGATCATTTACTTAAAAATGTTAGATGAAATACTGCTGGGGCTCCAAATGAAAACTAATAAAAACACCACAAAATGTAATTTATCTTTAAGTATAAAAACATAAGGAATAGGGAAAGACAAACACAAAACTTGCACTAGGTTTATAGAGATATGTAAACTGTGCCAGCAAAGAGCCTGGACTAGACTCATCAAAAGGTTGGTTGATATTACTTCATATTGACTTTGACCTTCTACTCTAATGTAATTACTAGGAACAATTTAAATAACTTTCTTTTTTCTTTTTTTTTCTCCCAGAGGAAAAAAAAAAACATTTTCCATTGCTTAAAACTGGAAAACAAAATGTTTGATTGAGGTCATCTTGACATCCATTAGTGTGATAAATGAAGTGGAATTCAAGGCTGCTCCATTATCAAGGTTCATTTTCGTTGTTCAGATCTGGTTTCCCCCTCCCCTCTCCCTTCTTTTTTTTCTTTTTTTAAAACAACATGGCCTCAGACTCAAGGCTGATTACAATAATTACATTTTCTCCCCATAATAGTACAAATGATTCAAAGAGTTATTCAGAATGTTTCAATGTCAGCACTTAGATAAATGCTCCTTCTTTCCCAGGGATTGCATTTTTTATGCAGAATGTTAGTTAGCAGCGGCAATAACGGTATAGCTGTCAGAAAGCCGTGAATTTACGTGCCCAGTAACTACATTCCCAATTGTTTGGTACTCGGCGTGGCAACAAGACTGAATGGGATACCAGATAATTTATAACTGCTCCCCAATACAAGAAGAACAATTATATTGTGTGCAGTATAAAATGGCCATTATTTAGCTCAATTTTTAAAAATTATTGGAACAAAATGCCTATCCTTTGCAGGGCTATTTTCTTCCTGGATCTAATTAGACACCCGAGGAATACAGGATATATAAATTTTGGCCAGCAAATATATTTATGGAATTTTAATTTGCTTCTTGTATACCTCTGCCATAAAACTTATAGGCCTTCTTTGGGAGGTTTTTAATCTTAAAGGTAAAAAAAGTGAAAGAAGGCAAGAGTCTCACGAAAGGTAGCTGCCATTTTTCTGATGAGCAGCAAGACCCTGGCTGTACGTCTCTCCTCTCATACCATAAAATTACTGCCGTGTGTTTTGTGAGAACAAGTTAATTTCTGAAGATTTGACAGATTGCATCTCCTAGTAGCGAAGAACTGTGCAGAGCTTCAGAGGGGCCTCAAGTGGGCTGGGATCCATAGGACCTTCTATTGCTTGAGCTCCATCCCCAGCCCCAAGCCTCCCCGTGGCTTTCATAACGAGCAGGTCAGACTGCTTTGCAAGAAACCTTTTAGTCAAAATCTCCATGCAGCAGTTCTGGCATCTCAGAGAAAAGAAAACAAACACCAATACAGTTAATAAGCTCCTGGCTGCAAAGAAGATGGAAACTCCCTTTTTACAAGGAGTCACATGGGAAAGACCATGGGTAATGGCTACGAGTGACTCCTGGGGATATTCCAATTAGACACAAGAGGAAATGTTTTCACAATGAGAGCAATCAGCCTTTGGAAAAATCTCCTAAGGGAAATGGTAGATTCTGCAACTGTAGACACTTTTAAGATTCAGCTGGATGGGATGCTGGGCCATTTTTTCCAGATTGTGCTTTTACCAAGGAAGTTGGACCAGATGATCCTTGACATCCCCTTCTGACTCGTATTCTGTGATTCCACGAGTCTGCCCACCTTCCTCTGGGGGTGACAGGGGCAGAGAGACTCCTTGGCACTCACAGCACCTGCTCATGGCTGTGGTAATCTGCAGTTCTTTGCAAAACATAGTCTAGACTGCAAAATAGATTTCCATTCATAAGGGTAGCACTTTTCCATACTTTCTTCCAAAGTATTTTGGGGATGAAGAAAACACATAACTGAGTAGGAATCGGAGGAAAGTCAGGTTTGACCTGTTTCTGTATAAATTGTACCTAAATGGGAACTTAGGTAGAGAAGGGACAGACAGATGTCAGAAAGCTCAGTAACTGGACCCAGTTTGAAACAGTAAAAACTTAAATTTTTTACAATTTTGAAGGGAAATTAACCATGCTATTACCATGATGGGCTTTCAATCAAAGTCTAAAATTAGGTTTTGTTCTCCTGAATGAAACCTTAAAATATCTGACATATATTAATCTAATCAGCTGTCTGAGAGTTGGTGTAGCCCATCATTGTATAGCCAGGTCACAAAACATTGCATTAACCCTTGCCTTGGGAAGGAGGTCTTTCATGGAATTGCATCTACATCCATCTAACTAAAGCAGATACAGTCACATCTCTTCTAAGGGAAAAAATAAATAATTTAGGGAGCCTGGGGATGCAGCAGGCAGGGGAACCACTGTGGACATGTCCCGCCAGTATTTCAGCAAAGCTGTGCTGCCACATCTCCCACCTGCCCTTTCCTTCACAGAGTCCAAGGGTACAGATCCAGGAGAGAGCTGGGATGAGAGGCTGTGCTGAGTGCAATTAATTTATATCTCCATTTAAATAAAACCCTCTCATAGACATAGCTTGGGAGGAGACAGTGCCACTTGGCAAACAAAATTGTATTAAGTGCACTCCACTAGAAATGTTTATACTTTGTCCCTGAGAAATGTTTAGGCTGGAGTACAGTATTTAACTTATCAATTTGAAAGTGAATGACGAGGAGAGGAGTACAGAGGTTTTCTTATTTCAGAAGCATTTGTTAAGTGCTTTTCATTCGTGACAGCTCCAAAGTCAGGGTAAATCGTCTTTGCCTGGAGGAGTCTGCAGTGACCAGAGCACTGCTGAGTGTGCTTGTGGGGACACTCCACAAATGTATACTCAAAAATGCATGGAGGTTTGGGGAAATGTCTTCATTTCTGATTAAATTCCCTTCTTCTTACCCTCCTGCTGCTGACTTGGCCTTAAGAGCCCAAAATTACATTAGAGCAGCTGGATGAGGGCTTAAAAGAGTATGAGATTGTATCCATGAGATGAATTTCCAAAATTTTGGCAGCAGGGTCACCTCTCTCCCTCCCCTTGAGCAAACCAGTGCCTCCACATTTTGGTCAGGGGCCAGCAGCCAGCTGTGTCCCTTAGTGGTGAGGGTGCTGCAGCTGCTGCTGAATTACTCTGCATGTTTCTGGGTCAGCCTGCATGGCCCAGCCATGGAGATGTTTCACTTGCTTTGGAGTTCAGGTTTCAGTCCATGAAAGAGTAAGCCAGCAGTTGAACTGGCTCACCTGCACCAATGGGTCTTATTTTGAGCCAAATTAAATCAGCTGGGCCACTGGGAGCATTTTTATCCAAAAGCAAACCTCTCTATCTATGGATACCAAACTGGGAACTCAAAACCACAACTGGTGAACCCACGTTAAACTACCTTTTGTTTCACTGTAGAACCATATAGAAAAATAAAAAGACCAAGTGTGAAGGTGCAAGACATTGGCAGTACTTTTCAAAGGGGAACCTGTCCTTAACACCTGCATGCATGAGGGGTGTGCCCTCTGCCTCCTCTGCTGCACACAATTACATGTACACATGCTTGAGTTCATGCTTCTGTTTGCTGGTAACCTACATTCCTTGCAGGAAAGCCCACAGACCTCTCAAGATGAATGTTTTGCCAAGGTGCTCAAAGCATCCTGGAAAGACAATGGAGTGATGCAGAATCTCCAGTTTCCTGCAGATAAGTCTGAACTAAATGTTGTGTTCTGTAGAAGGACAGTGTAGAAGTTCTGTGTGTTGGGCACCTTCTGGAGGCTCCAAACCAGGCTTATCCTGTCCTTCCCACATGAAAACCCACCTGGCAGCTACCAACAGGAGTGACCCAAGCAGTGAGCAATCCCAACCACTGCAGGAGTAGTTTACTCTATTAAAAGCACACCTGAGCAGGTGATGTGCAGGAATGGTTTAACACTCCTTCATGTGCCAGTCAGTGCTACAGACCCAGTGTCAGACCTAGAAGGCTGCTGTACACGAACCTCAGCCCTCCTTGCAGCCCAGCTCCCAAAATGGCCCATGGACAGCCATAACCACCAAATGTTCTATCAGTATTTTAATTTCCCCATCACACTCCAACAACACCCTGAAGGACTGTGCTGCAACTACCGGTTGCTTTTGCTTGTTATAATGAAGATGAAGGAAAGTTCTACTGATAGGGGGAAATAAACTTTAAAAAAAGAAAAAAAAACCAAAAAAACCCCACAAAATACCAAACCAATCTAAAACCACTACCACCAAAAACAACAAAAAGAAGGAATAGGAGCAGGAAGGGAAGGAACATTGCTCATTCTAACCATCATCTGTAACATCATATTTGATCTTTACACGAGGCTCCCAGAGAGGCAAAAAGATGGTGTAGGTATGAATCCAGGAATAACAACGTGCACCTCATTGCATGCTGAAGTATGACACTGACATTTTACCAATGTATCTTCAGAAGTTAAGGAGGGAAAACCTCAGCTCAGAACAGGCCAAATGAGAACTGGTCATTTCGGTGAGGAGAAGAGACCCAAAAGAGGAAAATAAGAGACACAGAACAAACCTCCTTGCGCAACTACATGATATTTCAGTGTCCAGTGATGAAGAGCAAAGGGAAAGAAACCCAGTCCCAGAGGGAAGGCAAAGAATGGTGTTCAGCAGCTCATGCACAAGGTAAAGAAGGAGAAAGGGAGAAGAAAACCCCCAAATCCTCATGGCAGTCTCAGCATTGGGCACAGCATCACACAGTCTCTTCGTTAAGTCCCTAATGTATCTGCCCCTGACATTTTTTTCCTCATAAAAAACTTTGTTTTAGAATATACATGACCAGGGTGCCTGAATCAACTCAGGGGCAGCAACATTGTGATTAAAATAATAACAATAATTTTGAAAATGCATATATGTGGAGTTGGGAAGTAAGTGTGACCTCTGAGAAACCCAGAAAACTCTGCAACTCTTGGGTACGAGCATTAAATGAGGTTTAAAAGCTTGTCGCCCTCTCCAGCATGTGTGTCAAGACCAGAGGTGGTGGAAGATTGAAGGAGAATAATTTGCAAAGGAGGGGTGTAATTTATCAAATTCTGGGAAACTCATCACTTAGCATTGGACAGGAACTTGCAGCAAAAATACTCAGTAGTGATGTGCAGGTTTTAAGAGGCAGCTGCTCAAAAAGTGCTCTGAATTATGCAAAACCAGAGAACGCACAGGGCTTTCTCCGAATGGTTCCCAGCCACTTAATAACTCGTGTCGCATCACAGGGCTCAACAAAGCCAGCGCCTTGCCCACGAAAAGCCCCAGACCCCAAACACAGACCATTCTCCAAGGGACCAGCACATCTCCCAGATTTTAGGGGTGAGACGTGGCTTGGCAACAGGGACAGCTTTGTGTTCCTGAGGTCCCTGGGAAGCACCAGTGCTGCTGCTCCCCCACAATGGCAGCTCGGCCACTGGAGAAGAGACAGACGGTCAAGAGAATACAGAGCACTGCCTGGCCTGCCCCAAGCAGAGGAAACTGGTCCTGTATAAACACTGCCTGTTCCCGAGCCGGGAAACTGCAGGGTCCTTTCTGTTACCCGGAGCCGAGATTTATATGGCAGGAGGCAGAGGAGCACAAGCACGCAGGCTTGAGCAACTGGATACCCTCGGATTTATACTCCATTTGGGATGATAATGAGGTGGTTAATACAGAAATACAAGACAGCAATAAACCACTGACTTTTATAGATCTCGGTGTGAATCTGAATCATCATTTGGCGAGCAGGAGATGGGTGATATACAGCAGCCTGTCCCGCCTCACTCCTCGCAGCTCCCTGGGAGAGCAGCAGCACAAGGGAGCCTGCAAGCACCGAGGCTGATAAATCCTGCCTGGCTGTGCAGGAACAGTGGCCACAGGACAGGATTTGGTAATGGAATATGGATCAACTAATCTCAATTAAAAGCATGATTTTTTCTCTTCAAGATCCCTTTTCCTCCACACAAGTTGTGGCATTTTTAACCCCTTAAATTACATTGGAAATGCATGCTGGCAGCTGAAGACAGGCTGTTGCTTTAATAAAGGGACTAAAAATGACCTGTTTCCTGATGAGCAAGAAGAAGCATTAAGTAACAGTAAGTGATCTACTTTCAGATCACATAAAGTAATCTAAACTTGCATTAATCTGTTTACAACTTTGAAAAAAAAAATCACAAAACCATGGAACAGGTGTTGCAGATGCTTCAAAGTTCATAAGAGGTTAAAAAAAAAAAAAAAGGAAAACAAAAGGGGCAACTAGACAAATTAGGGGCAGAAAAGACCGCTCTACCTTATGATATGACTCTCCCTTACAGTTGACCCTGAAGCACAGACATTTGGAAGCTGGAACAACAGTGCAGGAAGATGCACAGCCCTGGGTGCTCAGTGGTGCTGCTGCAGGGCTCATCTTGCAGATGTGCTCTTGGCCGCTCCTGCAGATCTGTGATTCTGGTTTGGGTGAGGCACAACTCTGTCTTGGACCAGGTAAGCCAAAAACCTTTATAGAAATATCTTCCAAAGTGAAATAGTGACTTTATGGTATCCAGCTTTAACAGAGAGCCTGATGGCTGAGAGCAGACACTGTCAGCAACTCCCAGCAACAGGGCCATAAAATCACAAACAGCTTTGAAAAGTATTTCTCTTTGTGCATGTCTGTATTTTTCTGTGAGACAGACTTAGAAGCTGAAGTGATATTTCATTAAGGCAGCTGGAGCTAATCCTTCCCATTCCTATTCTTCTTGGAGGCTGTGCAGGCAGACAAGGCTGGGCAAGAGGGTTTCTGCTACCTCCAGACCCCAAACCTGCCAGTTCCTCCAGGAGTGGAAGAGAGGAGAATTTTATTTATATATGATGGGGAAAAAAAAGATAAAATGTTGGAGGAAATGCTCCAGAAATGCTGAAATAGAAATGAAGGACTGAAGTAATCTACCCCTACTTTATGCAGAGACATAGATATAAAAAAACTTGTGGGTTTTTATTATTCGTGTTTTTATTGAGAATCCTTTTTCTTCCCAAGAAAATTGTTTATGTAGAATGTCCTGAGAAGCTTCATTTTTTATTTATATATCCATATACAGGAGTGGTAGTAATTTGAAGTCCTCCAAACAATCACCTGTAAATTACAGTCTTTCTAAGCAGCAATATATATCCACAAATCAGGCCCAGGACACTGAAGCTATATATGAAAAGGTCTATTTATGTCACTCAGACAGAGAAAAAAATTTGCTTGGTTTTATATAAAAGAAAATTTTTTATTAATGTGTATAGTTAATTGGATAATAAAAAAGAAGAGCCTTTTAAAAGACCTGAAATGAGTAGAAAGTTGATCTAGTGAACTCCTGAGCAGTGTGATTTACCAGGCCAGTGATCCCACAGCAGGTGGGTGCAGATTTACCTGCAGAACAGAACTGAGCACAGCCCCGTGGGGCAGCCACACTGCTGGGTGGTGATCTACAACACAGAAGTCACCAGGACTGGCTCTGCAAGAAACCCCTGCAAAACGCAGGGCAGGGATGACACAAGAGGGGGCAGGCTCATAGCAGGATGCTGAGGGACAAGACCCCTAATCCCAAATTCCACCTGTCAGAGTTGCAGCAAGGAAGGCAGCCCTAGAGCCTACTCCAGCATCAGCCTTTCACCAGCCATGGGAAAGGTGTACTGGTGTGAGATATCGTTAATGGGGATAAAATCTGAGCTTATTTTACTTGCCTGGGGTAGTCAACCATCACCAAACCCCAAGTAGGTGCTGCCCATCACACCCTCCTGCTGAATAAGTACCTGCCCGAGTTACCTCTTTAGGACCCTCATTTGGGATGGGTGGGCATTGATGGGCAGAGTTAGCTTTGGCCAGATCACCTCCTCCAGTGATCTATATGCAAGGAAAGACAACAGCAATTCAAAGCACAGTGTGTTTGTACCTGCAGCTTTCTCATAGGTTTTACCTCCAGCTGTAAATGCAATGTTTTGGGAGTGAGGGAAGAAAGCTTCCAGAGTGCTGCTAGATCATGTTACCAGCAACAATGGAATTGAGTTTCCAGGGCCTTGAGCCTCAGCATTTATAACAGCGGAGTCCAGATCATACACACACTTTTTTTTTAAAAAATATACTTTTCCTCAAAGCAAGGCTTTGGAAGAAGCTGCTCACAAACCAGCAAATGACATCAACCAAAAGTTCCATTCAACAAACAGGCTCTTAAGTGGCAGGAGTACTTCACAGAGTACAAAACATCTATCTCCTGCACTTTTCCTTCCATAAATTACACTCTTGGCTTCCCTGGCTGAGAGCCACTGAAAGAAAACTAACAGCTATATTGGGTCAAATGAAAATAAAAATTACTGGAAAAATGCATCCAGCACATTGTCTCAAACACGCAAGTGGGTTTAAACACGAGCAGCTTGTCTTCATCTTCCATCAAGGTGCAAGGTTTGCCTACACAGTCTTGTATTAAGTCTGTCTGCACAAGTTTTTGCATGTGCTATATTTTCAGGGAAATAGGATGACCTTTGTCATGGCTGGGCAGAGGGACAGTGCTGAGGTACCAGAGTGGCAATTGCTGTCACCCATTGCAGTTGGCCAGGGTAGCCCAGACTCAGCCAGCATACTCTCACACATCCCAAACTGGAGGAAAAAAGCAAACTCCATTAGTTCTGAGTACCAGCAGGTTCAGGAAGAGCATAGCTCCTTTGCAGATATTCAAAAATACAAGTTGTGAAACTATTCACCATGAATTATTTGCTCTGCTAACAAGCTGCTTTCCCTCCACATCTCATTCCTACCCCACCTCCTACTTATGTGGGCTCCAATCAGGCTTCGTTCTGCAGATGTTACCAGAATCACCCCAAATTTACAACAGCTGCAGGACAAGAAGGCATAATCAGGGGGCTGAGGGGAAAAGCCATCAGAAAATATGAGCGAGGATCCTCTGCCACAGCCCAGGGCCACTCCACAGGGATGCTGTCCTGGAGCAATGCCAGAGCCAGAATGGTGTCCTGGAGTAATGCCGGAGCCACCTGGTGCTGCGGTCTGTCTGCAGCAGCTTAATAGTGGGAAACCAGAGAGAGCATATGCTGGGGCACATGGACATGAAGGAATGGGAGCTCAGGACACAGGTGATCAGAGCAGCTGATGATGCCCAGTCTGCAGAAGCTTTAGGCTTGAGTTTGCAACCCCTCTCCCACACTGCTGGCCAAAATCAGAGCAGAGCTGACATATTCTGATCCTGGGGAAATTATGCCCAATAAAAAAGGGCTCTCCCTGCTGTAGCACAAGGGACAGGGAGAGGATAGCAAATACCATCAGGGTTTGAAGGCTTCAATAATTCAAAGGTTTTTGATCTTGCAATAATCCCTTTGCACAGTGCCACTTAGAACAGACTTTGATTAAGGGATATCTTGTTAATTGATGCTTAAAAGAGGGAGGGTTTATTTGTAGTTTTTACCTTTTTAAGAGGGGTTTAATGCTTGCACTGTCCTCATGTTGCCAGGGCTGTGACACTGATGGGCATCATGGTAGTCTGGCAAGTGCCAGGCTCCTGCCCATTAATTGCCCAACGGGTCGATGTCCTCCAGCTCCTTCCCCCCCTTCCAGCTCCAGACATTGATGAATTTTAAGCTAAGAGACCAGACAAATTTATTATCTTCCATTAGTCTAATACAATACAATTTATTTTTAAACAGCTTCACTCATGCAAAAGCATCCCAAAATGATTCACGGCAGATGACAGACTCTGCATGCAAATCCAGGCATTTATACCCTCCTGCGTGACGCAGCGCTACTTGTCCCACTGACTGAAACCACAACGAGGAGGGTTTAATTACCCACTAAATGGCATCATTGTGCTTTGTCCCACAGAATGTGCAATCAAAACAAGGCAAATATGGGCAGTGACAGATAGAGGCAGGACCAGGAGACAGACTGAAGTGGATTAAAACACAAAACGAAAGTTGAACAAATCACACTGTGAATAAAGATGCTCAAGAACTTGGGAGGAGAGGGAAAAGCAAAAGGAGCAAGCAAGGCCCTTGTGTGGAAACAGTGGCCCAGAAAGCAGGAGCTCTTATGGAGGAGAAGGGAGCTGACATAGAATTCAGAACACGAGAGAAATACTGTGACTTGACAGGCAATGAACCTATTTGTATCACTCCAGGATCTAGTCCAGTGCCATTTCTACAAACAACCTACAAGCAATTCCCAAAAAACACTTATAGAAGTTTTTTAGCCAAGCTTCTCCCATACGTTGTGGTCAGGAAAAATTTAGTTAAATGATAGAGGGGAAAAACTCTCACCACAACAGCCTGACCCAGTCTCTTTCCCTCTGCACATATACCCAGCAGCAGGCAAGCAATTTTGTTGGAGCTCTATGACCAAACAGAGGTGTCACTCCCTCCCACAGCAAAGACTTGTCCTTCAACCAAGGGGATTTGACTTAACCAATGATTTGAAATTTCTTTTCTTACTTACCATTACAACTCTTAGCAAGAAGTCAGAACAATGCAGCACTCTCACACAGCATGTGCTCATCTCTATCTCATCAAGGCCCAACCCATTCCTCAGGTGCGTTGTAGACACCTCCTGCTCTTTCTCCAGCCCTTACAAAAGCCCACAAAAGCCCACTCCTGTGGCAGTTCCAATCAGGTTCTCCCAGCATCACACCCCAATCCAGCTTCCCCACCACCTGCAGAAGATGCAGTCCTGATCATCTTGCTGCAAACAACCCACGGCTGTTCCAGCACAGCCCTCTGGGACAATCAAAGAGACAGAATCAGGACCTATCAGAAACAGCATGCCATAAACCTGTTTTTCCCCCCCATCAGCAAGGAAAGGCTTCTGTTTAATTGCCCCCCAACTGCCTGCTTCTCTACAAACAAATGAATAAATACAGTTTGAGGATCATCATTTTTATAAAACCTCATCAAGAAGACCCACTAGGGACTAGAAGCACTTGGGTTGTCACACCAGTGGAGCTGGTTACCTGCTGGAAGTGAAAACCAAAGTGATGGCCTGTGGCAGTCACACTACAGATCTCTGTCCGTGGCAGCCACATCAGCCAGGAGGGGACCGTCCCACAGCACCTCACTTTCATGCCGTGGCCATGTGGTCCCCCAGCATGCTCCAGTGAGGGTCAAGCATGTACCCATAGCTACTGGGGACACGGGTGCCCTAAGTGGTGTTTCAATGTGCCTCACAGAGGGACAGTCAGGATTTCAATCAAGTGCAAGTGAGATGCTTAGTAGTTTTTCAGGATTTGGTACTTCCCAGTGTTACACAGCAATGTAATAATCATAGTGTTTCAGCTACTTCTAAAAGGGACAGTGACTCTCTGAGGAGAGGACTTGTTAGAAAGATCTTCTTTATTTAAAAGCCAGAATCAAGTTCTTTGGGGAAAAATTAAATCATGGAAATAAAGAGCCATGAAAGGATAAAAGTGTGGGGCTAAGTAGTATGTGGCTCAGAGTTTGGCTTTCCCAGCTCCCTGCTTAACTTGATGAAGCAGGGCCTGTGGAAAGCAGCATTACTGCCAGCACATAACACAACCATGGGAGAAATAGCAATCATTGTTTGTGCATAAACACAGGCTATAATAACAATACAGCCATCAGGGAGCCTGGATGGCCCAGCAGGTCATGGTAAAGTGATACCATACAACCACAGCCAAAATAACACCCTACCCATGGTGGGTGCCCTCCCCTGCTGTGCCTTGCTGGGCTGGGACCAGCCCCTCCACTGACCCGGCATGCCAGTGCCACCAGCTCCATTCTTCAGGCCATCACAAAACTGGGATCATCCTCTGCCCTGGCTGCATGTTTGGGGACATCACTTTGCATGTGCTCACAGATTCCACATTTTTTATCTGGAAAAAAACTCCCCAGGAATTATTTCAAGTCAGATACCCCAAAAATCAAAACATCCCACATGATTAATCACATCCTACATGATTAATAGCTGTCTAGAATGCCTTGATTCTTTATTTTTCTCCAATAAAGAAACAGACAGCTCGTACATTGTGAGAAACAAATTTTTCCTTCTGATTTTTTGCTTGTCTGTAGAACATTTATAAAGTGGAAAAGCCAGCGGCAAAGCATGTCAGAATTGTCTTTTAAGGGGTTAACATTTGTAAGATGAATTCTGCAAGAACTCTTTTTTTTTAATTAAAAAATACATTTCTGGAGCAAAAACACAAGCAATAAAGAGTGTTTGCCTGTTGGGAGACTTGTTTTGTAATGCGGTATGAATAACCAGCTGACAATCCGATTTTTTGTTTTCTCTTCATATGGCCAATGGCCACGAGCCAACCAACTTTATTGTCCTTGAAATGTCATGATTTTGAGTATGCACAGAATTCTTAACTGCCCAATTTACTGCATAACATCCCTTTTTATTATACGGCAACAATGTGATCCTGGGCTCAAAGACTTACTAGTTAAGAAGATTATGTGTTTTCCTTTTTCTGTTTTGTTAAAGTGCCAAGTCTTGCATTTTTGGCATCTTCTAAAGAATAAAATGTCTTCTGAAATATTCTTTCCAAGCACAGAAGTTACCTCAGAGGAGCTCGGCATGGCAGGGCTTTTCAGTACTTTCTCACTTGCTCAGAAGTTCAGACGCATTTCTTTTCCTCAAAAGCTTCCAATTTTTGTCTCTTTGTGTGTATTGACAGCAAAAAAAATATGTCCTTCATAAGTTTGTGCTGCTTTGCTTTACTGATAATTTATTTCTCTCTCTCTTTTCTTTTTTTTTCCCTTCCCAAGTGTTGAACATTTTCTCTAGTGAGCAGGAATGGGCAGGAGGCAGGCAGGCTGAGCGGGGACTGCCTCACTGCACCCTCAGTGCATTCCCATACCTGCCATCACAGCATCCCCGTCCTGAGCAGTGTTGGACCAAAATCAGGCTCCCAGCCTGCCCCAGCGGCGTCCCCGTGGCTCGGTTGTGTGGGTTACACAGGAACACTGAGAAAACTGGCAGAGTTTTAGCCAAATTCAGCTCCCGGCACAAATGTGAAACCCACTGTTGGTGGGAGATGGATCTGTTAAGAGTGTGACAATGCTGGCTCCCACATGTCTGGTACCCAGGGAGTGGGAACATGATGCAGCTGGAGAGTGCAGGGCTCTGTCGCTGCAGTCCTGGGCTTCAGTGTGGAAAGAAACATTGCGACTTTGTGTCCCGTCTCCTCCGGCTGCCCTGGGAATGAAGCCTTTAAAATATGTTTTCATCAGCTGACATTCAAGTATGAATAAACAACTATTATGCATGCACTAAATATTCATGTTTTACAACATTGCCATTACACTGAGGAATTATTTATGAGGCTGCTGCTCCCCAGTAGGGTGAGGGGACACGGCACAGGGCAGCCAGGAGCAGCCCCTGTGCTGCTGCTGCGGCCACGACTGATCCACAGTGCTAATGTTTGTGTCTTGACAAAGGCTGGGGTTCCCCAGACCCTCCTCTGGATGCTAAAGCAAGGCATCCTGCTCTGGGGGGTGTTGTGTTCTGAACCTTTGTGTTCCCATTGGGATTTTGGGGCACCTTTCCTCCTCCTCTCCGGCAGGCAGAGAGGTCATCTCCTCAAGTCCCCATTTGCTGCTGTTCCTGCTACTAAGACAAGATGCTTCACTGCATCTCTGGGCTGTGTTCAGCAAGAATTTAAGAAAAAATAATTAAAAAAGTAAATTGTGATAAAGACAATCGCTTTTCAGAAAACAAAACTGCAATCAGAAGCCCCTCCTTCTGAACCTGAATGTTGAATTTTGAAGGGGTCACTTAGGTTAAAGGCACCCACTGCTGGGATGCACACAGAGCCCCAGGATGAGCCCCAGAGTGAAAAGCTGATTTCGAGCAATCTGATTTTCATTAAATAAACCCACAATTTTCTACAGTTTCTACAGGGATGTCAAGACCTTTAAGTAAATACCTGATTCTATTTAATAATAATAAAGCTATTCTCAAGGTAATTTTCTTAGTAAAATCGCCCATAAACGCTCAGGTTGTATTAGCAACATTTCTTTCCAAGAGTGTTATCACCGAGGACTAAAACAGGCAGCCAGCTCCTCTGTACACCCACAGGCAGACAGCAGACAGCACTTTATTGCTCTTCTCAAATTAATTTCTTTAAGTTAGTACTGAAAAATTCCTTCCAGGAAGCACCTGGGATTCAGGTTTATGTGGCTGGTCAGCAGTGGAACCTAAATGTGTATTTGTACATTGCCCTGGGTGTGCAAGATGCCCATGGCCATGCAACAGCCTGCAGGTGCGGCCCCATTGTGCCATGGGCTGGCACCAGGGTCTGGATGCACCGAGGCCCTGCCCACAGTTCCAGCTGCTGGGCACCCAGTGAGGGTGAAGGTTAATGTTTTCAGCAGCCCTGAGCCTGGGTCACAGGCTTGGCCATCACACCTCCTCTTGCCAGAGCACCTTTGTTTTACAGTGTTTCCAAAGTTGTTCGCCTGGGCAAGCCCCCTTTTCCCCCCCTGTATCACCTGGAGGGAAAAAAATTGCCCACAGTTCAGAAAAGATACTTGTGCATATACCTGGGTCTGAGTCAGCTTCTTGTCCAAAATTCCACCTGTTTACCTTCTCAGTGGTATTTATCCTTACGTGCTGGGCTAACTGTGCTATGGGCAGGTGGAAGCAGATCTGGCATTGGGCACCAGTGTGGGAACCCCTGGCTTTGACTCTCAGCTGCTCACACAGGCAAAAACCCCAGGGAGAGGGAATTTTTGGACCTGAGCAGGAGGGAGGGTTGGCCATCAGGAGGAATGGTGGACAAGCAATGCAGCAGCAGGTTAAATCATCTCTCCACTGGGCATGCTTTGCTGGGACAACTGGCCTCAAGGCTATGGCCAGTGCAATATATTAATGCTATTTATATTTACACTTACACCATTTACATTCCTTATGAGATGTTTCATAGTGCTTTTGGAGCAAAACTGATCTCTGTTTTGAGCACTTGTCCTCCAATTGCTCACACTAATATACTAATATTTGGTGTTTTCATCTGCAGCTGATCTTATTCTTCAACTCACCTCTCCGTCTTCTGCTGCTTCACCATGTTTGGTGCTTCTAGCCCTGTTTTCACCCAGACCTTCACTAAAAACCTTCTTCACCACCACAAAACAGCTGCCCCTCCAGACATCTAAGCCTGACCAGAGTTGTCCTTGGCACTCTTCAGTATTTTACTATTAAAACCAGGGCCAGACAGACCTATGGAGTCATTCAGTTCCTGTAAGCAGTGATCCTACATCGAGCTGTGCAAACTGAAGCTTCCCCTGGCACTGTTCCTCCAGTGGGGGCTCAGCCCTGCCTCAGAGGGCACTGCAGGGAATACCATACCTGGGAATGAACAAGAGAGATGGAGCGTCTTGGAGAGATGCCTGCCCAGCAGAGAAGCTGGAGCTACCTGATGAGTTGGGTGCAACAGGACAGGTGGCCATGGACCAGCCTGAATGGGCTCCCCTAGAAAAATATTTGCAATCTGCCTCTCTGCTAAGAAGTCCATTTTAGCTAGAGAAGCTGATGGCTGGGGACACAGAGGGGTGAGAGGATGAGGTCAGTGGCATCACCCCACTGCTGTTTCCATTTGGCAATAACATTACAAACTCATTGCAGGTAACCCCCCTGCTGCCTGCTGGCACAGAGGAAGGCAGCAATGGCTATAGCAGGTTGGAAGCCAGCACCCCATAAACAGGGCTTAGCAATGGGACACAGAGTGAGCTAATCAAGAACTAAGTTCAGAAACTTTCTCCTACAACTCCACATTCCCCAATATAGAGGGGACAGTCCCAGCTACAAAACCACTAATGTTACCTATGGCCACTACAGGGCAACCCCAACCCTGTCCCACGGCCCCTCAAGCCCTGCAGCTGGCACAGCTCCATGAGGCTGCTGGAGAAGAGCCTTCCCATCTGAGAACTGCTGAGGGTCATTTGGGGAAGTAGCTTTTGAGTGATTGCTTGGAGGACTTTGCTCACAGCTCCCCCACCACAGAGGGCTCAGGGCCCCTCACCATGCTGGCAGAGATATCTTGGAATGTGGCAGGGGCTGGTGTGGAAGCACTCCCTGAAAGCCTGAGGAACCTGTTGGTGTCACAAACGTCTGCTCCTATGCCCCTATGTCTGCTGATTTCCATACTAAAGACGTTTACTGTATATGTTTGCCACCAGGGAAAACTACTGTCTACGACTCAGCCCTATTACTGGAAGAGTAGCAGCAGTATTTGTGCTACTCTGAATATTGCATTTCCAGGACCTGCTCTATGGCTTTTGAAATCCTCCTTCCAACCCCCCACATCCCCCCTGGCCAATTAGGAAAAATGCTTGGGGGGATGATGGCCCCCTCCTCCGTGTGGCAATGCCGCGCCGAGGGACTGGCGCCGAACGGCGCAAACCATCCCTTCTTGGCGTTGGGAAGCGCGGTTTGCAAGCCAATGACAGAGGGATGAGATGCAAATATAGCATTTCTTGTACAGTAAATTAAGCTAACAACGAGGTAACAAACCGCTGTTAATATTAGATTAACTTGTTTGGCAAGATATGAAATGGGGTGAGCTGGATTGCCAGTGGCGGAGTGCTCAATAGTGCTAATGCTGCTCAGGGAAGTATAACATCCCTCTGACAGACAGGGGCATGCTCCAAAAATAAAATAAATTAAGTCTGGAGGAAGAGCCAGAATCTGTGCAGCAATTACACCACCATTAAAGATGAATGGAGAAGAAGCTTAAGATTTTGATTGCCTTTAAATACTGGCTTGTTTTTAATCTCAAAATCAGACTGTGCTATGATCAGCCATTAGCCCTGACTACAAAAAAAAGGAGAAAGAAGATCCTAGATTTTAACATTTGCAGCATGAACTTAAAATACCTCTTTGATCTAAGATAAGGAGGCAAATGGCAGATAATGCAGAAGTTAAAGCCAGTTGAGTGCAGTTGGCAGCTGGCAGTGGCTGGGCTGACATTGGGAATGAGGGAGGCTTGGACAGAGGGGTCACCGGCAGCTGTGTCCTCAGTGTAGGGACTGAGGCACAGGCTTAAATGTCATACTATATGCCAGTGGTCACTAAACTGATTAAGCAGTGGTTATCTTTAGCAGTAAAAAGGCTATCTGCTAATACTAAATGATTAGCGGCTAAAATGCCATTTACTCTGCTCTGATTCCTTGAATGAATATTTATGCCAAGTGATGACTATAACACCATCAAAAGGTTTCTGTGCTCTGCTCCGTAGAGTGGAAGCGATTATTCAACAGCAGGTCTGCGCTCCAGCACTTGTTTCTATTAAGCAAATTTGCAGCATTCAGACAAAAATTCATGATGGCATTGTCCTCCTGGGATTTTTATTTTTAAAGACATCCCACCTCTAACGCTCTCTGGGGCATGGGCTGTGGCAGGCAGGCAGGCCTTGTCTGCTGTGCAGTTTCCAAATTACAGTTATCCCTCAGAAAACAGGGACACAGGTGCTGCATAATTTCTCCCTTGTATTATCTTTTTAAATATAAGACAACTGCACATTTGCCACACCCCACTCGGCAGCAAGAAGCTGTGTCCTGCCCCAGGCTTTCCTCCCACCCACCCAGCTGCAAGCTGGGGCTTTTGCAGGAAACAGCATTGTGAAATTCCTTGTTAGACATCAGCAATCAGATCTACAGCCATGGTGACAAATCAAGTGGGCTGCCCATCAGAAATGAAGTCCCTCCACCCTCCCACTGTGGGAGTACCACCTGCATTTCACAGGAAGGGCAAGTGCAGGGATGCAAGGAGAGCCCTTGCATCCCTGCAATGAGACTTGGAGAGTTGGAGGTGCATCCAAGTCATGGCCCAAATGGGCCCAATTCAGATACACCTCCCCTGCAGAGCCAGTGTGGCAGACTCAGGTATGCTGCAAGACATGGCTCACACCATCCAAGAGCCATTTGTATTCATCCAAAAGTAGAGGGGGATTTCTGGCACAAATGATTCTCTCCTCCAGCATCCTCCTCCCTCTGGGGTGATATTTCTGCAGCTTTTCCAGAGATGTACAAGAGATCTGGCAGCTGCAGACTCATTAGTTGGCATTAGCTCTGAAAAGCTACACTTTCCTTTGCCCTTCATTCTGAATTAAGTAGACCACCTAAACCAAGAAAAAAATTCTTCTAGAAGGTACCATTCTCCAAAGAACTCAGCTTTTAAACTGGTACCAAAACTCTCCTTAAGAATCTGAACTAAACCTGAATAGCTTCTTCCAGCTTGTTTGGTGAGTGGTTTTGGTTTGATTTTACTGCTCCCTTCCTCACCATGGGACAGCACCCTTGAGCTGCCCTTGTGTGCTGAATTGCAGCAAATCCCACAGACAGGTGAGGAGCCATCACTCTGGAGCACAGGCAGAGGCAGTGACTGTCTGGCAGCCCATTTCAAAGCAAGGAACCAAAACATTTGGGCAACAAGCTATTCCTTTCATAGCCCTGGCATGGCCACCTGTAACAGCTCTACAAAAAGAACATCAACTCTACAGTTTCTCAAAAGACAACCTCCCCCAATCCCAAAAAGCACAAAAATGGAGCAGCAGTTAAAACACCAAATATCCATAGGCAGCTATAGGTGGCTTTTTAATTGCTATTCCACATTTATGGGAATAAAGGGGGATGGGGTCACACATTTTATAATGGACCTTCCCAACCCAAAATGTCTATTTATGAAGTAAAATCACTCAATCAATCCACACGTCTCAGGCAGCTTTAGATGACAGGCAGCATTTTGAAGCATACTAAGTGCCTAGTGGAGTTTCACTTCTCTTTAGCCATTATTCAGCACAGGTGTACATAAAAGGATTTCATGCAACAGGCAGAGCAGCACCAAGCTGCATTGCATTTGGCATTTGCAATTCAGAGAACACACACAAGTGACCCAGGACCAGCAACCAATTAAGTCACATCAGAAAAAAAGTACTTGGTGTCTATTTATTAAAGGAAAGGGGGGTAATTCTAAGAAAAAGCAAGAAGACAAAATAAATAGAATTGCAGCCATCCTTTACAGCTACTGGTGCACTATATTAAAGTGACACTCACCATACAAAGAAATGTGTTTGATACAGTCCAGTGGGTTGCACATGAATTGCATAACCTTGAAAATCATCGCACAAAGCATCGCAGCAGGAACACAGTTCAGAATTTTTCTCTGGGAGATGCTTCAAATCTGATCACTTTTGTTACACCTGGCACAGAGTAAGCAAAAAGGGCTGCGGGAAGGGATGATGCATCAGTGCCCAGTCACGTTCAAACTCTGACATCAGCCCTCACAGCAGCTCTGACCTGGACAAGAGATGCCCCATGGGAAAATCCCACTGCTTTGAAATTAATACGCTGATCAATGCCCAGGCACCTGTTGGCAGGGCTGGAGGGAGACTGTTCCTCACAGCCCAGACTGGAGAGACTCTATCAGCTGGCCAACAAGTGCTCCTGGCCATGGAAAAGCTCTGTTTGAATTCAGAGAGGTGCAAAGTGAGGTGCCTTTCAGCCAGCAGCTCAGCAGCCTTGGTGGGACCTGGCCAGCAGTGCTGATGCTTCCCAACCATCACTTGTCCCCAGCTTGTTCCCTCCCACTGTACAGGGAAGCAGGTGGCTGGACATAAGTGTCTGCACAGTTCAAGCAGAGAGGTCTAACTCTGCAGCAGCTTTTCCCCCAGTTGGTGTGTGTGAACCTGCCTCTGCTGTGATCCATGTGATCCCAGGGATCTGTGTTTACGTTTCTAATAATCTGCTCAACATAAAGCACAGGAAATACAGGCTTTTCCCACATGGGCAAGAAACCACAGCAAAGATGACCAGGAAACATTCATAATTTTTAATTCACACCAGTAATAAAATTGCATTACATTTTTCATAAAATAAATGTTCCAGTTTATATACAGAAAACAGACTGTACAGAGCCCTCCCCCAGACCCCAAAAACTCACAAACATACAGGCAATGCAGTGCTCAGCTAAGCAGGCACAACTGTACATCTAAAATTGTAACTGCTTTGTGTTGGGGGGGAAAAGTACTACAATGTATATAGTCCTCTCTGAACCAAGAATTAAAAAAATATTGCAGGCAAGCTGACAGGCGCCCTCGCTGCTCGTGCGGCCAAGCGCCCATCCCACAGTGCTTCAGCGAAGCAGGGTCTGTTATTGAACCTGGGACTCGAAGCTCCCGTTCAGCTGCCCTTCCTCATAGTCCATCTGACACAAGATCATGTTGTTCTTCAGGAAAAATTTGTCTCCCACACAGAATCTGGAAGATAAAAATAATTAGTGGGTGTAAGTATGAACAGGGGTTATAACAGGGGGAATTTGAGGCTCTTTGTGTCTAAAGGTGACTCTGGTGGCCAGTTTGATTTCTAGCTCTGCCAGGGGCATTGGACCCCAAGAAAGCCCATGCACTTCTTCCCCCACTCCCTCTCCCCTCCCCACCCCAGGGTTTTACCATCCCTTTCCCAAGCCACAGCTGTAAAAAGCAGCTCAGGGTGCAGGTTCTGGTCTCTGCGGGGTCCCACACCAGCAGGTCAGGAGCAGCTAAGGGATTTGTCCCTGCAGACAAGAGGTGTCTGCTCCACAACCGAGAAATCAAATGGGTGATATTACACAGAGACTATTTAAAGTTTTTGCTGGTATCCACATTTCCACAGTTCCCTCAGGTGAGGCAGTATTTACACTAATTTCCAGGCAAGGACTGGCTATTAAGTCCTTCCTCACCCCCTTGTGTACAGTGCTGAACAATAAATAGAAATTTCCCGGTGGCTGGAATCCTAACCTTTATCTTCATTGAGCGAAGGGCACTGCTCTATATATACCATGTAAATTGTTCTGTTTGTCTTGAAGTTGACAGAGAAGCTTGTGATATTTAACAATTTTATTTGACCATTAAGGTCAGAAAAGTTCCACATATAAGATCTGAGAGGTGTGAATTGACAGCCAATAGCTTTTTTGCCCTGTCTGCTTGCTCAGGAATCAGAAGCTAATCTTTACTTCTTAAGATAACAAATAACGTTCTTTGCACCCAATTTAGGGGCTGGTTTTAGTCCATCACACTGGCAAGGCAGTGACAGACCAGAGCACCAGGCTGTGCCTCCCTGTGTCAAGAGCTGAGTCTGAAATCCACCTCAGGTCCCTAAAGTAGAGAGGCACCCTGGGTTGGGGACTGTGCCTCAAGGTACCTGTGAACTGAAAGGAACGAATAGGTATCAGCCTCTGGCAAGGCCAAATATTTACTAGGCTTTGAAGGAAGATCAGCGGAGATGACCCCATCCTCAGGAGACTTGGCAGACCTCAAATGCCCATTTCCTCTGCTCCCAGGCAGGCCTTTGGCACTGTATACTCCTTGCCTAAAATATTTTTTTCATTTTTAACTTGGACAGCTTCAGGCAGAGCATGTCCATAAAACTGAGTATTTTCTGCTAAAAAAATAGTACTGATAATTTTCGAGTTCCTTTATAGGTCCAACACAGGCACAAGTTTTCTCCAGCTGGACATCTGCAAATAAGCTGATTAATTTGCCAAGTTGGTGCAGATGGAATTGGGCATTGGTACTCCCTTTGTAGGATTTCACTGGAGACCTTCCATCCTCTTCCCTCTGTGGCACATGCTTTAGTAGTTATGAAATTCAGTCCTTTTTGTATATAAAAAAGCTAAAAAATTATTCTCAATTTAAATTAACAGCTCTTATGCTAAAAACTGTACTGCATACACTCTCCTTAACACCACCTTCCCCACCAGCAGGTTTTACTCACTATAAATAACAGACACAGCTGCTTGCTTTTTACTACTTATCCCTACCTTAAGTACCATATAAATCTCCAGGAACAGAAATGCAAAAATTACTCTTACCACTGGCATCATCAACAGCTGTCTCTTGCTAAACCTTGTTTGGGTCTGGAGGAACTGGAGAACTAGGGAGCTGGAAGACTGGAAGGTGTGTGTACAAACACATGAAAACTAAAATGCACTGCAGGGGTACCCTAATATAGTGTGAAGTTTTGGGAGAATGGTTTTATTCACTGGAAAGGCAACTATTTCTACCTGCCAGTCCTACAAACCCACCAGTAAACTGGGCTCTCTTCTGTCAATGCATCACAACTGGAGACAGAGAATTTAACAGGGCAACTTCAGACCCAGTTTCACATGTCCCAGCCCAGAGCTCTCTTCAGAGCGAGATGTGGGACCGCACCATCAGTCCCCATGCTTGGAGCAGGGATGTTGCAGAGCCCTCCTGGCTGATCACATTCCAGTCAGTGGCAGTGAGAAACAGGTGCTGAACCTGCCATTTCTACGGAGTGATTTTCTTCGGAGCAAAACCACACTTCAGCTAATGGCAACAGAAGCAGCTGGATTTCCTACAACCCTTGTAGTACTGACCTATTAGCCAGTTACAGCAGTGACCAGCTTTTATTCAGCACTATGATAACCATGTCGACTTTAAAACAGTTTAAAGCACAGCAGGCTGAGTAGCAAGGTGGGACTTGCTGCAAACCTGATATTTCAGAGAATGAAACTAATGAAAACACTGCACACTTGGTAAAAATATTACAGATAGATACTGATAGATTTAACACTCTATACAGAGTCCAGCTATAGAAGGGCAAGTAAGCTGGAAGAGGATTAAAGAAAGGTCTTCATCATCAAATTTTTTCATAGCTGAGGAACAAGAAGGGGTTTCAGTGGGGTTTCCAATACAGAACTAGCACTGGCATCCACCTCTGCAATTCTGACTTTAGGGTTACCTAATCCACAGTTCTCCATTCAGCATCCAGTGTTGTCTGATGCAGGATCACTTCTACTCTGCCCTTTTAAGCCAAAATCTCTACAGAATAAGTCATAAAAGTTTGTAGCCCTCTGATCTTAGCCAAAAATAACAATCTACACACAGCTCTACGCTGTCTACTCAGCCCATCTTTCAGGACAACTCAGCTCCTCTCAAACTGGGCAGCAAATCCCTTGTGCATCAAAGCGCAACTCTGCCAGAACGGGGGGATTACCTGCGCTCTCCTGCCAGGCAGTGTCAGCACTTGGAGGTTACGTGAAGGGCAGAGGAGGACAGCACTCTGCACTGAGGGCAGTAACAGTGCTAGCAGTCACAGAGGGAAGGGAGGGGGAGAGGTGCTTTGGAGCCTTTGAAATAAAGGGTGACATTTAAAAGAAATTACTGAAAATGAAAACTAGGCATCATTAGGATTTTCCATGAGAGAACAAGGGTAAAGTAGGGGCTTGATGACAGCTAGGCATCCTACAGACTCCAAGGCCAACCCTGCAGTCCTCCCTGTGCAGCCCAGAGCCATGACTTGCCTGTGTCTGGAGGGACATTTGAGATGCTCCAGCCCTAGTACCAGCACGGAGTTTGGGAGCACCTCTCTCCTGCCTCACCTTCATCGCAGGCTGAAGAGAGCTGAGCCTGAGGGCTGAGCCTGGCAGCACCTGCAACACTTCCCAGTCTGGAGACAAACCCCAGAACCGACTGGTGATTTTAGTGGTGTGGGAGAAGCATCTCGGGGAGTAAGGGCATCAGCCCTGTGCTGTCACACACCGCTGGTCAGGGATCATGGCTGTGGCAGGAGCATGTTCAAAAGTCACAAAACAAGACTGGGCAATTGAAGGATTTCGCGTGGCTTCCGGAGAGAGCCCAAGGCCAGGAGCCACTAGATGTCACTGCCGCCCCGGCACTGCCACCGCGCCTGTGGACGCGACAATATTGATGGGAGTTTTGTATCTCGAATAAACACCGCCTCTGCCTTCAGTGAGCGATCGAGTAAAGCCACCTGGGCTACACACAACTCACCCAATTCACCTCTTTGGTGCTCTGGCACCAACCAGCTGCAACCCATTCATCTCAAAGGCTAAACTGTCAGAAGGCACGGAAGACAGGAGGTCCTAAAGTTAGGGGGAATGTGGCGGGTTTGCATTCAGGCATGTAACATGTATAGCTGCTTCATGAGAGATCCCATTGTGACTTTTTTCTGGAGTAAGCAATCAATTTTTTAGTCAGTCTTTTAGCTTGACTTTTATGGAATTGAGTTCTCTATCTTCCCACAAGTCTTGTCATCTCTCTCACAGCTTCCCAGAGGGTGAAGCATTGCATCCTAGTTTCATCTTTGGGAAACACAGTCACAGATCCAGAACAGGAACCCCAGCACAGGCCTTGGACCCTGGGCAGCCACTACAGCTTGACTAAACAGTAAGAACAGCAAGCAGTTTCAGGTCTATCTTAGACAAGGATGGATGGATGGATGGATGTATCAGAAAGTGACACCACATCACATCTGGTTTTGTGGGCTTCTACTCTGCCTACAATGACCAACAAACACAGTGCTGGGAAGATTTCTCACAGCCTTCAACTGGCTACAGATAGTCTAAAACACTGTGCATGACTCTTTATTATACTCTTCAGTGAGCATTTTCTACTGGGTAAAAACCCAGTAGAAATATACATACCCCACTCAAAATTTAGCCACCAAGATACCCTATTAATTACACAACAACTAAACAGATTTATTCCCAGCGTTGGAAACAGCTTAGCTAGAGCATTTTTCTCCTTCCTGTCCCTTCTCTTCATCCTTCTTCTTTACCATCCCCTGTTTTGAGTCAGAAATGTGATTTAAGCAAGATAACATCAGTTTGCCAGAGGAGGTCCATTCTCCATCGTCTGTGTTCTGCAAAGAGGGTAGATCCTGAAAGGATGCTGAATCAGTCTGTTTTATTCAGCAGCAGCTGCGCCGCGTACAGTCTGTGCCTGTGTGCTCCCCCTTGCCCCTCCAACTCCCACCAGCTCCAAGGGGATTTGCACTAAAAGGGCTACAGGTACTTACATTCATCACCCAGGTCAGCCTAACAAACCAGCCCGAGCCACGCCAGCAGGCTGTGAGCCCCAGACAGGCAATGTGGATCAAATGTTTCCCCTATTCTGCGGGCAAAGGTATAAATTAGTTTGTGTGTATAATAACTGTGTCCTCACCGCTGGTTGCAGAGCTGACAGGCAAAGCAGTCCAAATGGTAAACATTATCTCTGGCCCTCATCACCATCTCAAAGGCAGGGATCAGTTTACTGCAGGCAGCACAATTCCCAGTGGTACCAAAGAGCCTGCCAAAGAAGCACAATCATTAGAAGCCATTTTAATTAAATGGTGGAAGGACTAATTAAGTGTAATTAGCAGTATCAAATACTGTATTGCACCAATAAATAGAAGTTGCAGTCTCCATTTCACTGACCAACCAGCGTGCAGGAACTTGGGATAAAACTGCCTGGTGAGCAGGCTCCGATCATCAAGATGAAACTTCATTTGGTTTGCCAGCCTAGGGCTAATTTGCTGTCTAATGGAGAAAAGCATTAAACACTTAGAGTACTATTTTGGGGCTCACAAAATTTCAGTCAAAAACTATCTGCCTCTGCAGCAGTGGGGTAGGTGCTCGGAGCCGCCCATCCTCCTCTGCATGGGCTTGCTCCGCTTGCCTCCACAACCTGACGGAGGGACAGGCTGGCAGCCACTTGCAGCAAGACACAGAAGTCCTGCAAACTTTGCCAATCCTGGCAGGCAATGCTATAATAGAGATCAGGAAGAACCTCACTTACCTGCTGTTTAAAATGAAAAAGCACCATTTCTTTTGCAATGAGCATGCAGCATATTGCAAGGAATCTCAGAGTGCAAGCCCTCCCTGCTGGCTGTGCCCCCCTCCTCCCACATCCACATCCCTCCCAAGAGCCAGCTAAGCCCTTCCACGGTGGCCTGAACAGCATGCTCAGCCGTTCCACTTCAGCTCCCCAGTCCTCGAGGACAGCCCTTCAGCATTGGAAGCTTTGCCATTTTCATCTTGGCTTTCACTATCTGTCTCCCCAGATGTCTGCTGCTGTTACAGCTCCCGCCGGGGGACTCAACCAAGACTGCAGCACCCTCTTCCCAGCCTCCAGCCCCCTTCTCCGAGGTGTCCCTGCAGACCCCTGTGCATGCCAGGGGCACCACGCCCCTGCGATGCTAAAGCCGCAGGAACCAGCTGGGGGCACCGATCAACAGGCTGACAAAACCAATTTCACCCCAGACTGTGGTCAATATGCATGTGGTCAGTTACTTTGCCTAGAAGATGATAAAAATCGTATTCTTGGGGTGATGAGCCTCAAGACGTACGATTCTTGCTGACCATTAGCTCTGCGCACGCAACGCGTCACTGCCTGCAGACAGATCTGGGCTCATGGTTTGTTTCAAGCCATTGGTTCTGGCTGATTCCACAACACGGAGATGAGAAGCATCAGGAAAATCTATAACCAATTTCTAAACCTGCAATTTGCCAAGCTAATCAATACTAATTATTACTGGCCAGTAATTGTGAATTAAAACACCAAGCAGTGTTATAGAAACCTCCACAGAGCTCTCCCTCCCTCCCTCCTCCCACAGTGCTGTGATTCCAAAGTCAGCTTGGTCTCCAGCTTAAAAAAGGCTACCCTTATTTCTCTTTAGAAGTGGTATCAGTGGTCTTTCATTAGGCTTGGCTGGAAAACCCCGAGCCTTCCTATGAAGAAACAGCACTGTTTTCCCTGATAGTTAAACAATGCAATCCAAATGGAAACACTCGTGCAGGACAAAAAAACTGCAAAGGGAGTACCAAAATTTCTTCTCTTATGATTCCATGGTATGAAGGCTGAAAGGCAGAGTGAAATCTCAGCTCTATAGTCTGCACTGGAAAACACACCATATAATCGGTGATGGGGCAGAACCTTTTCCACTGCAAGCTGCCCCTCTTGTTTCTGCCCTCGCAGGCAGGGCAGCCAGCTGAGCACAGGGCTTGGCTGCCTAATGCCAGCAGACCAGACTGAAAAAATGCGGTGCTGAAAAGCGTCCAGGTCTCCACCCTGAAACGCCCTGGCTCTCACTGAGCACCCTCTCACAAATCAAGCCATTGCTACAGACATCCCTCCCCTCCTCAGCGCAGCTGCCCCTTTCCACAGCACCTCACTTGGGCACAGCAAAGCCTAACAGCTTTTGCCAGGATTTTCCCATTTCCCATAAAACCAAGCATCCATTTTTAGAGTACCCAAGTCACAGCAAACTCAAAAAATGAGTCAAATGCATTAGGCAGGGAAACTGGGAGGTTAATCCTAGATTTGCTCTGTGCCCAGCACTGCTACATGCACAAGTATAAAATATCCATTATTCATTAGCATCACAGTTGTGTGGAGCTCAATCTAGATTAAACAAAATAAAGGGGCCCCAGACAGCACCATTTGCATTGTTAAGCAGGTGCTTTTCTTCAGCCTTCAAATAGGAGACGTTTCTAAATGGAAATGATGGGGAAATTTGGACAGATGTTCACTTAACTATTTAAACAGTTAGCTTAAGAAACATGAAAAATGTATTTGGCATCGTATTCACCTGTCTCCTTTCAGGGGTTTTGGGGGTAAACCAATTGTTAAACAGCTTTGACTGTTTGCATAAGATCTGAAGCTTATGTTCTGTCCAGCTGAAATCGTGTTGCCTTCTAATGTCTACATAAATGTAGCTTCCAGCTAGTCAGTGTGCTAATCTTTTTCTCTTCTATCAAGTTTCACAGTCCTCCATACCCTCCCTCTCCCAATGATGAACATTTCACACTTATTCTAGCACTTCCTAGTTTTAATCTGCTTTCCAGGGAGTGATTTAGAGCCCCGTATATTCACCATGCTTCTAAAAATACAGTGTAACTTGTAGATCAGTGAATATTTTTTTTTTATCTGTTGGAAGAAAACACAAAATGAATACAGACTTTTGCCTTTTTTATTTGCTTGTAGAAAACCTGCCACCTCTGATATCTACTGATCCAGAAGCTACTTGAGCTGGAACTTTCTCAGTTGGGGAGCTTAACATTATTGAAGGATGGAGAGAAGACAAGAAGCAGGAGAAAAATCTTCCACCCCAAGCCCCATCTGTGGTTATATTTAAAATAACCCCACATGAACAAACTGATCTGCATTCTGTCCCCCAGCCACCTTCATAACAGATGCAACACTCTCTCACACATTCATGCACACAAAGTTGAAGCGCATTAGAAAAATCTTTTGGAAGATGCTCAACTTCTACTCATCAGCTTGAAGCCACTGGCATAAGAGAAGCTGGAAATACATAAAATTTTCAGTTTGGAGTTGTTTTGCTTCTTCTAAACCCCCTATTTTTTCAGTTCCCTTTGAAGTTAAAAGGCAACAATTTTTAAGTACAGATTTATTCCCCCTTATGTAACAGGAAGGCCCAGCCAGATTGTAAATAAGCATAGACTATGCAGATTTAAAATTTAGCACAATTAAACTTTTACCCTGTGGTAGTAATTATGTTTAATGGCTCTTAGCCTGAACTTAACCATATCTATTGTTGCCAGCCAGTCTAAAAGCAGGAGTTTGTCCAAGGACAATTTTCTGTAGTTTATGGGCATACTAAAAACCCCGCTATGCTCTTTTCTCATTGGCCATTGATGTCAGTGTGTATAGTAAAAATTAAAGCTAATTGGCATACAGGAGCAGCCCTGAATGCAAATGAATTAATGGGAAAAGAAGGGAGCACGCCTGGAAGCAGCAGGCAACTGTCAAAGGATGGTTTTTATGTAGTCTTGTCTGGGCAATCTTCTGCAGGATGATCCAGACCTCAACAGTTCTGTGAATACACCTGAAGTTAATTCAAACTATAGTAAAGTCACAGAACCCTGTAAGATTTTTTTTTTAAAGAGAATGGTAAAGGGTCCTTACTGTAGGAAAACAGTAAGAAATTTCTCATTAACATGTTAACTTTAGCACTTTTTAACAGATTTTTCCTTCAACAAAAATGTGCAGGGGGTCTAAACTGAGAACCTTCTTGTCTATTTTTGTCACCACTAGGAACAACAGTCTGGTTTAGTTACTGCCTACAAGGAGAGAGTCCCCGTTTCTTCTCCCCACTCAAGCCTGTGTCTGACTAGCTAGCAGCTTGGAATCAAAAAAGGGGGAGAAAATCTCCCCTTCACATAAAGTGAAAATTTTGAAGATGTTGACTTAATAGGAGACAAAAAGAGAGGAAGCAGGACAGACATAAATAATGAGTTGTACAGAAAGGATAGATTGGCAGTGTCGATTGGATTTTTTTAAACAACACAAGAACAAAACAAATTAACAATTAAACAGCTGAGTTGAGATTAATAATTCCCCTCAAAAAAGAGGGTTTTTTCAACACCAAAAGGTAAGAATTATGAATTGAAAGAGGACTAAACACTTACCTACAGATAAATATCTAATTTTGTAGAAACTACATAGTTTACTACCTATTTAGATATCCAGATTATCTGGATATACAAGTTTTTTAAGACCTACTGAACCCTATGCTCACATCCTCTCCAGTCAGTGGGTGAAAGAGGTTTTCCCTTACACCATCCCTACATGCCTGCTGCTGTTTATGTTCCAGCTTCATCAAGACCTGCTATGGAACAAGACTTGCTTTATATACCTGCAACTCACCATAATGAAAAGATTACGCCCCTACCATTTGAAATAAATCAACAAGAAGTATTTCAGAGAGGATGGCTCTTAACAGCTTGCAATCAGTATTTTTCCCATCTGTGGATATTAGAAATATGCTGAGCTACAAGCCTGATTTGACCAAAGTATTGAATATACCAATAATTGCAGGGAAAGCCTGAACATCACTTAAAAAGATAAAAAGAATAAGCTTAAAAGCAACTTCAGACAACTTCCCTGTAATCAGCCTTTGCATTATATTAAAGAAAGAATCAGTGATAGGCGATTCAGCACTGTAAATACATATTAGCTGGTGCACCATCCTTATTCAGGACGCAGTTGTCAGTGCCACAGTGGGATGTCATGTCAGCTGAAGGAAAAGAAATGCATTTTGATACTAACAAAATTGGTCAAGCTGTCCTCTCCTGAAGCCTTCAAGTTCAATCCCAGAGAATTTACATCTTGCATGCCAAAGGGTTTGGCATTCACAGATAGTAGTGCAGGAGGAGCTGAACCAGCACTCTACAAAACAGCCCCCTGGCTGAGTGACCGCACTAGTTCAGAGATTACTGGCTGTAAACTTCAAGATTGCTCAAGGGTATCTGTTTTCAGTTGAAGAACTCATCTGAATGTACACTTATTTTTACTTCTTTAGCCTCTCCCCCCCATATTTTCAATGGATACTTACAGTGGGGCTGGGACTCAGCAGGTAGGGGATGTCCAAGTCCTACACCCCTGCCCCAGCCACTGACCCATCGTAGCTGTCTCTGGCACTGCTGAACACACATGCAACAATGCCCTCTTAGAAAACTGCAGAGTTGGAAGTGCTGGGGGCATGCTAGTGTGCCACAATCGGACAGAATTACTCCCTGTAAGCTTTCCTCCTCACTGAGAGATGCAGAGATGGAAATAAAAGGGCAAAAAGTAAATGAACAAAGTATGATCATAGGCTGCGAGAAATTCCTGGAACAGCTACTACAGAGGAAAAAAATAAATCTGTACTTTAACATCACAAAGTACAGCAATGTTGCCAAGACACATTGTATTTTGAGCCTAATTAATTCTCCTTAATCTGTATAGACACCAAGTGTAGAAGTGAGGGTGTCCTATGTACCATGCAAGATGCTCCCTGTTGCGATGCAAGAGCAGCACTTCAGTTTAACAACATTTTTAGGCTCTGAGCAGATCCTGTTTGTTCAGCCACACTGCATTTATACCTCTCCTTCCCACACTAAACATGTCCCTTGAAAATCTGGCAGGGCATACTCTCAGGGCATGAATGCACCCTATGTTTCTCCGTAGAAAAAGAATCCCAAACACTCTCCTTCCTGCTTTCAAAGGTGTTGCAGCTTCTGTGCGCTGAAACTACATTCTGAGTATTAGCGATGTCTTTGGTAGATTAATTTAAATTCTGCCCATTGCAGCACGCACAGCTCGGTTCCTGAAGGCTTGTGCTTACACATCCCACTGTGGTTTAATGGTTTGACCTAGGGCAGTTGTTACTGACCCTGGGAAGGCCAGGAGGAGGGTATCTGTCCGCATCCTCCCATGTTTATCCTACAACCAAATTAAACCCTGAATATTTTCCAGATACAGAACACTTCATCTAAGGGGCTTCTAAAGTGATACACGATCAGAATGAACCTGCTGGGGCATTTGGAGTAGAGCAAAAACCAGTATCCAACAACTGAAAACCCCATTCCTGGGCAGCTGACTCTTTTGGAGTAGGAGCTGCGAAGGGTGGAGTTCAAGCCTTCATGACACAAGCTGAGGGGTGACGGGGTGGCAGTCCTGCCAGGTCTCCATTCCTCAGCTGGGGTGCACAGGGCTGCTCTGCTCACTGGAGGAACCAATGCCAGGTGCAGGTTGCAGCACTGATCAAAACACATGGGAAGTTGGGGTGAAAAGAATTTCCATGAAAGCCGTTGAGAACAGCATCAGGGTTTCCCAGAAAGCCCTTCTCTCTTACTGATTTGCCATCATTTTTTAATGCAGGTTTTGAGCTTTCTTTGGAGTCTAATTAAGGCCCTAATCAGTTTAAATTATGAAAAACTTTCCCAACACCAGCATATCAAACACACAGAAGCAACAGTTCTGCTCCTGTCAAAGCGAGCCTGACTCGCTTTTGCTCGTGTGAGGGCACCATGCTGAGTAAAAAGGAAAAATCATGTTCTTCATCAGCACTTCACAGTGAAATTTAAGTTGTCAGTTCCTCACGGGAAATCCTGATGCAACACCCAAACCGTCCCTGTGAAGCGGAGCTTGGTGAATGTTTAATTACGCCTCGAAACAAACACACATCACTGCGTGGGGGCTGCGAGGAGCCATCCGAGCTGCATGCTAAGCTTCTCTGTCCCAGAAGCAGTTTCTTCAATAGCATTTGCTTATCAAAAATAATTAGAGGTAGGAATGCTGGAACTGTGATTATGAAACAAATGGTAAATCTATTTGCTGAGACGAAATGTATTGAAAGATACATCTAGACACAGCTGGAGACTGAGGTGATACCACAAGGATAACAACTTGAGATCCAATTTCATCTTTCATGATTAAAAAATGAGCAAGAAAGTGTTTTATGAAATGTGAAGGTTAACAAATGTTCCTTCACAAGCAATGACGACAGTTTATCTTTTGAAACAAATGATCAGGCTATGGTCTGCTAGCAGCTCCTGTGACACATTGGAAAAATTCCTGCTAAAAACCCACTGAGGATCAGCCGACAGGGCTGGCAGCCCACTGTGCTGCCGACACCCAGGACAAAGCTGGCTCCCAGGCCATGCCGACGCAGCAGGGCTAGAGCCAGCCACCCCGTCCTGACCCTCTACCCTCCACCAGTGACAGAAGCCCAGGTCATCCCTGCCCCCCTTCCCTGCAGTGGCCAGGGCACAGCGACACCTGCCCACGGGAGGGTCCCAGACCAGCAAATTAACACCAAATATTCCCAGAGCCATACACTGCCACCTCCACGGCAATGAGGCAAGTGGTGTCTGCTGCTGGGTCTGTGCAGTCCCAGGCAGGGACAGCCCTGCTGCAGGCTCTGAGACGGGGATGGAGCCTGGGGAGGGGGCAGTACATCTCACACATGGATTCCTAAAGGACACAATCAGCTCAAAGAAACATTGGTCTATAAAGAGATTGTGAAACACGATTTTTTTTCTCCTGTTCATTACACCTCAATATTCCTTTTGGACTAAAGATATAAAAGATACATATATTTACATTTCAAGGTACAGAACAGTCTAGCTTTCAATTTTTCACATGATGGTTGACCTACTAAATAGCAGGGCAATATTCACATATAGAGTAAGTGGCCAGCAAGGAATTCCTCTGACTGTCCTCCAGGTAAAGTACTCCCTTTACGGTGCAATGACAACTTATTTTTAGGAATGAGTACTGTTAAGATTTGACTAGTAGACCAAACACCAGGAGTTGTTTAATGGGTAAAAAAATGCAGATAGAAGCTCTAAAACTATGAAGGAATTACATAATGATAGCAATGGGTAATTCTCCAAGAAGAAAAATTCAAATTACCAGGAGCGAACAGACAGAAGAGAAGATTGTGATGGGCAGCTTTAGCTCCTTCTTTTAATAGAAGTAATAGCTAAAATTGAGAAAGAAAGAAATATTATGTCTAGAAGCAACATAAGATGTTTTAAAGTAAAAAAATTGCTTTTAACTTTCATAAAATACAGGATGGGAAAGTAATGCTGTTATTCCTATCCTAGCAGCCTGAAAGGGTTCCTTACCATCAGGAGAATAGAACACACAAGTTTGGCAGAACTCCCTAAAAAATCCAGTATAAACTAAATTTACTTACTAGTGAGAATACAAATCACGATAGCTGTAAAGCTTACAGCTGAACACTAGTTAACAACTATGTCACAGAATTAATGCTATTCCTTCCTACCCAAGTCTTGGTCAAATTTCCTTGGATATGACAATTATACTGTTCTTCCCAACAAAAAACAAAGAAGAAATATTTCTAGTGGTCAAAGTGCTAACATCCTAAGTTCACTTGGGGGAAAATATTTAAAGTAAAGGGCACATAAGTCTTCTCTTCACAGTTTAACTGTGCTGCACAAGTAGGAAGACTTCCCCCCTTGGTGGGCCAGAAATTATTCTCACACAAAAATGGAGACAAAGGTATTACAAGATCCCTTTCAGCCACAGAAGTTTGTTTCAGAGGCCACATTTAAATGCTGCTGGAACAGAAGCTGCATGGCCATGGTCAAACACCAATCCCAACTGCTGCTTTCCATGTTTCATGTCCTAAATTGCCTTCTCTTCTCAAAGCTGGGACATGGGCCATTTCCTTGGGATCTGCAATGCCTGGCTTCTTTTCCGTCTCTAGCATAGGCTTCTGGTGTACTCCAGAAAATTCATATCTTCTAGGGGCTGGTGAGAAGATTAAGCTTTTCCACCTCAAAGAAGCATTTTCAGGATAAACCAAGGAAAGAAAGAAATGCTCTACAACTACAATGATAAAAAGGTTCTTCTAAACTTAACAGCATCAATACTGCTGTCCTTTGGCACTTTAGCATGTCTGATTTTATGCCACACATTATTTTTGTTATGAAACTAGAATAAACCAAAATCAATATAGTGCTTATTAAATTGACAAAACATGGGGTAGCTCATAGGTCTCAAAAAGCAAATGTAAATGGGAAACACTGCTCAGCTGAGTATTTCTGGCAGGGTTCTGTAACATGTAGAATAAAGCTGAATATCTACCTTTAGGGTCAAATTAAAAAAAAAAAATAATAACAGACATAACACTTTTTCAAGACCACAGGTGACAAATTCCAGAGAAGGGATAAATAATGAAGAGGAGGGTGACAGATGGAGAGACCTGGATCAATTGGCAAGCTGGGTGCAAACAAGATAAAAAAAATATAATGTGTGAACTATATAAAGTATACAAGGAAATACTAGAGAAAATAATGCAGCTATTCTTTCTGGAAAGATGACTATTCCTGGAAGTAGCTCTCCTGAGAGATTTTGGGGGTCCTTGTGATAGTACCTAGCATAACATAATTGTGATACTGTGATGAAAAGCTTCCTCAATGAGAGAAGATCAAGAACTGTTATATTATTCATTGACAAATCAGAAATACATCCACAATACAAAAAGAGTAGAGCTGAGCTGAAGAAGAACCATCAAGACGCTAATTTGGGGCTAGAAATCAGTGTGTTAAAGAATCTTCTGGAGCTGAGTGTTTTCAGCACAGACAGGGTGCCACAAGTGTATTGTCACAGGCGACTTATAACATGAGTGAATACTCAAGATTTCAGCAAGGTACAAAAACTACTTCAGTATAGTGAAGATAGTTAGGTCTTTCCTCATTGCATCCTTTCCATCTTCCAAAGGCTGGTTATCCTGTCTTTTCCCCTTCAAATGTGTTCACCCTTACCCAAGCTCTCCTCACTTCGACTTTGAGATCATATTCCGCCTAACCAGGTGAGAGCTGCCTGTGTGGCAGAATTTCAGCTGGGACATTTCAGGGATGCCCTGAACAACTTCAGCTCCAGCAGGAGCAAAAATCCTCACACAAGGAGGATGGTCCTGTACACTGCCTGGCTGAAAGGCAAGGTGACAGCTCCCATATGGCAGATAATAGACTCATTTTTTCTGTTTGGCTCAGCACTCTATCTCTCATCTTTAGAAGGAGAAACATGTTTGTTCAAGTTTCTGAGAAAATATTTACTAAAGATTTTCAGAAATACATTTTACATTGAAACACATGAAGCATCTGATCATTGGCATTAATTTAGCCAGCCTCTGGACACTACTGGGTTAGAAGGCATTTTACCTCCCTATCTTAGAACAGCATGTTGGATTTGTTTTGCTTCAGATGTTTTGTTGGTTGAGGTTGCATGGGAAATGCTATCAGTGCTTTAGGAAAAATAAAAAGAAAACACACACATTAGCTGGAGATCAAGTACATTCTTCCAAAACAAAAACAAAGCAGAACTCAGAGTGTTTTGCAGTGTGACCCTCATATGAATGTTTGCATTAGGCCTGCTGTCTTATTAATATTCATTTGTGTTTATATAAAGTATTTTGCACAAAACTCCCATACACACCAGGCAAAAAATCCCATGTGTTGTTATGTATTGCAGACACACACTGACAGAATAGTTCTAACTCACGGTTAGTGACAGTCGCTGCTGACTTTCTCATAAGGAAATATTTTTTGAAGTTGATCTGTAATTTTTGAGGTTTACTCTGTTTGGTTAGGGAAGAAGCAAGAACCCCTTGAGAGGAACCTTATTCAACAGAAGCACTAGAAATCTGTCTAAAACCTACGACTGAAGAAGAAAAGGTAAGGTTTGGTCAGGTCTCAGTCAATATGCAGGAAAAATTAACAGTTTTTTTCCTAATTTATTCAACAAGAACTATTTGTTCTTGCTGGTTCATCATAATAACAACAACAAACAAAGACTTCTTCCTTCTACCTTCACCTAAAACCAGGAGTCCACCTCCCTGACTCCAAAATACATTAACTGCAAATAAAAAAAAAAAAACAGAGGAAGAAACTCTAGTCTCTTCTGGGCAGGGCTGACCACGCACAAGCACATGTTTTCATAGGAGAGGTTTAGAAAGCCAGACAGCTGCCAGCATGCTGACAGGCTTTGGGAAGAGCCCACAGTATGTTCCTCTATTTACCTCAGGTAATCTCTGCGGCAAAGAATGAGATTTGCTTTTGTGTAAAGAGTTGATCCAACCTCTCCAAGACGACAGTCACAGCAGGCACACTTTAGACAGTCTTCATGCCAATACTTATCCAGAGCCTTCAGCAGGTACCGGTCCTTGATCTTTCGGTTGCAGCCAGCACAACCCTTCTGCTTCCCTTTGGGTTGTACAGATAACATCGGCACACCTGCAATGCAAACAAAGCAGGTCCTTTAAAAGATAACCAAACAGCCTGCATAGTTTACCAGCATTTGGGGTAGCACTGTGAGCTATAGGTAGATCTGTGAGCAAACACTGCTGCTGGTTTCATTACAAGAAGCTCACATTGTAAGCAGCTGACAGTCAAAGGAATTTTAACTTCATTTGCTGTCAAGAGCTAAGTGGGAGTGCGACACTTGCAGGAATGCAGCCCTTTTTTCCTAAGGGTATGGCTGACACAACACACCAGACTTTTTGTAATTAACATCTTCCAGCAGAATAAACTGGCTGCAATATCAACATTTGCTTTTTCCCCTCATTACCAGTATCCTTGTGTTGTTAATGACCTGCCAAAGGCAATTACAAAGACCAGAAGGGCCACCACTGTACGTATCCCCAGTCCAACATCTTGGCTGGATCAAGTTTGAGGGGGAAAGGAGAGGAGGGAGTATAAAAAACAGTGGTATGCCGCTGTTTTTCCTCTGTTGTGAACCCCACTGGTGACAGAGGACTCACTGAAACCTAGAGCACTTGCTGTGGTCACCATCTTCACAGTGCTGTCTCCAGCTTTTTCCTCTCCTCCAAGCAACAAGTGCCCCCCATGGTGAGCACTGACACAGCTGTGACAGCTGTCAGCCTTCTCAGTTTTAGAGGGGGGCAGGAAAGAATTTTAAGGAATCAATAGGCAAGGTGGAAAAATAAAGAAGGATTGTACTGTGGGGGAGTAAGGGGACAGGAAATGGTGAAATAAGTATTCACTGCGATGCCAGAATTCCATTTTCTCTGGAGCCTTAATTTTACTTTGTTATGATTTTTATTTTTACTGGTGCCAATCACTGAAAATGACAATGCTGGGCCTGTAACAAGTACGCTGTGGGCTTAACCAATGCAGAGATGATGAGAGGGGACACTGGCCACAGTAGCAGGTGTCACTGGTTATATACTCTAACACAAAGTTAAACCATCGTTTCTGTAGGAAGCTCTAGATGTCCCAGAAAGTAGCAGCTTGATAATAGAATTATTAACAATCCCTTAACTAGAGAGGATCAAGCCAGTGTCATTGTAGTGACATTTGCTGCTTTCCTTAAAAGCCAGGGTGACCTGAGAGTGGCTAATGGTCAGCGCATGTAAACCCACCACTCCTACAGTAATAATTGCTTTGTCAGAGCTCTGAGCAGATGACAATAGCACTTAAGACACCTCTACATGAGCAGCGAGGTATTGATCCATTTGCAATCAAAGTGGTCGCAGCAGCATGGAGACAGGTCAAGTAACATTCAAAAACTCTAAAGGCTTAAAGAACCCCCCTGCCCTCTGCTGCAGCACACTTGAAGCCCGCTCACAAAGTCGGCATGAGCAAACTTTTGACAGCAGTGTCGAACAAAAGTGAAAACTTACATCTGTGTTAGACTGCCACACGTGCAACCTGTAATGCTACCAAGAGAAATTCTACCTACACAGCCACAGAGAAACACCCACACTTTGGAAAGAGGGAGAAAAGACAGGGAAGTGACAGCAGTGGAATGAATATACTGCAGGTACCGGAGGTCAGACTGCAGAAATCCTGGGTGCCTGGTGAGAGTTTCTTACGAAAATGAGAGAAGTGGCCCCTTGGTTCTAGACACAGCACTTTTTTTTTTTTTTCCTTTCTTTCTTTTTCAGAATACATTTCAGGAGAAAAGAGAAGCTTCACTTTTCATGTAATCTCTATGCTCTTCCCAGCTCCACACCACAAACACAGCACACTGTGAGAAGAGACTGCCTTGTTCTGAGGCAGAGAAGGGGTTGTGCACAAATTTGCATTTGCAAACTGTGTAAGATCAGTACCAGTGATGAAAGAAAATATTTTGCACCTAGGAAAACTAAGACCTAGATGTGCAAATTATATTTTTAGATAGAGGCCCCAGAAACCAGCAAGTCATCACCCATGCCACCAACAGGCTCTCTAAATGTGAGCTACATGCCCTTAGAGGCAGAGGAGGATTTCTTACACGGCGGGTGTCATCATAAAATTCTTTTTCAAGGTTCATCTAGGTAACGTGAGCATCCTCCATCTGGAAAGATGCAGATTCTAGATAACCAGCACACCTTAAACCCCCACTCCAGAGGCTGCCGCGTGGGTGGGGTTTGAGATCATCTGTGATTGAGAGACACAAGTTCTTCAGCCAGACAGGACTTCCCAAGGCCCCTGAGCACTTTTGGAACCAGTGCCCTTTCAGGATTATAGCTCACCCAGAGCCAACCCTCACCCAGAGTGATGGCTCCACTGCAACAGAAGCATAATCAAGAGCAAGGGCAGCTACACAGAGATTACACCCTGGCTGGACCATTAGGAGAGAACAGTTTGATTATTTAGGGCAGGTTAGGAGGGTCTTCTGTGGCAATCACATGGATGGCAGAGGGCTGGCTGTAGTGGCAGTTCTGTTCCATCTGTGGCCCTGGCAGCCCTCGCTTGCTGCTGCCATCTCAGCTCCTCGCTATTGCAAGAGCACCATTGTCTTATGAGAAGCTTCTGCAAACAAGGGGAATGTAACACTTTCATTTGCTTCTAATAACTAGGAAAGGGTAAGAAAGATATATTTTTTTTTAAGCACTACCTTAAGCAAGGAAAAAGGCTGTGTATTTGGTCAGTGTTCAGCAGGGGGCTTTCTAATGAAAAAAGGTACCATTTCAGAGATCATATGATGTTCAAAGCTGCTATTCCCACTCAGATAATAACGAGCAAGGTCAGCCTCTGCTGGTCAGGTTCAGTGTTTTGAAATTACATTTTGGGCTGTGAGATTTCCCTCTGACATCCCAACCAACGGGTCTGCATGGAGCTCACACGCCACTACTGAAAGTTGCAGCTGCAATTAGCTGGTGAGTTGACACAGCAGGCAAGCCGTGAAACAAAATTTCAAAAACAGCCAAACTTGATCAGCAAGGGTTCCTCAAACACTTGCCATGTCATTTCCAAGCAACAAGAGAGAAGCATCTCAAAAGCTTAACCCCTTTCACAGTCAAAGGCTTGCAGAGAGAGGACACAACCAACACCAAATCCTTCTTCCTGCCCTTCCAGCAAACCTCAAGCAGTCTGGGCTGTGCAGGCAGAAATCACCTGGAGAACTGCTCTTTCTTTCTTGAAATTTTCCCATTGCAAGATTGCAATACTGCTTCATTTCACTCTGTACATTTTCCCCCCAGTATTTGCCAAAAAATGCCAAGATACCCAGTTTGATTTGATTAAGGGCATGCGGTGTCTGACTGGGGCTGTCACGAAACAAAGGGGTCACCTTCAACAAATTCCATGTGTGCTGTGTGGGCGAGGATTAGAAAATGAGAAGTAGTGTTGCAGAACTAGAAAAATTAACAGCCAGACACTCACACATTTAAATACGTGATCACAAGGGAACAGATTATTGTCAAATTCTCAAAGTACCATGAAGTTGCTCTCTCCTCTCCTGTTGCTAGACATCCAGTGCTCTCTTTTCTTAGAAACAGCAGATGAAGCCTTTCTATTTCTGGCTACCTACACTCCCTCCTTTGCCCTTTACAACTTAATAGACTTGCTGCTGGTAAATACAAAACTAAACCTGTTCTGAGTGCTCAGAGCTCCAATACACATTAAAAAATTATAGACACCACCTCTGGACATACTGAAATTTATGTCTGTGTCTAAAGAGGCTGTTACTGTAGTGAGTAATCTAAACTTTACCTCTATTCACAGTCAGACAAACAAGCTTTAATCAGCCCGTATCTTCTCAGTCGGGGTCTTTCTGTAAAATGACTCAGCTGGCTTTATAACGCAAGTGTCCACTAAGTACACCTCTAAATTTTTCTAAGCCATTTTACTGATATTTCTATTCACATGGCAATCAGCTGCAGTTCCTCTAAGGGCACTGTTCATAAAGCCTGGTTTCCAAGAGAGCCTGGGAACTTTTCATAAATGGTAGACCTTTTAAATAACAGTTATCTGCACTGGTCCTACAGCGTATGGCTCCACAGGGCTCTGGTCTGCAAGAGAGCTACTGGTCCCCTCTGAAAGCATGGAAGTTCACCTCCTAATTTCTTTAATGCAACTCTAAAGGTTAATTGGTCTGAAAGACTAATGGGGAACTGCTAGCTAATGATATATGCCTCAAGGCTTTGCAGCTTGCCTGTATTTTATACAGTCAAGTCCAGAGCATAAAACACAGGTGATATCACCAGGACTTTTCAGACCCCCCTCGGCCTCCTCCCCTTGCTCCCAAGCCCTCTGCTCCACCCACATGTGCTGAGTGAAAGCTGCAGGAGCTGAAGGCAGTTCTCTTCCACCTGCATTTCATGCCTTATTAGAGGGGGCTCCGAGAAGTGCCGCCACTGCACTCCTCATTACCACTGCAGAGAACTAAAAACAACCCTAATGAGGAGAGCCAGAGCGTACAGTACAGGGTGGGAGGAGGGACGTCCTCCCACACTCCCCAAGGAATCTGGCCAAAATCTTCAATTTGCCATTTATGACAGCTAATTAGTTATTCTATTCAAAATCTTTGCTTTAAATAAAAGAACTAATTATACACAAAGGTCAGTCCCCCACCTCCTGTGAAGCTCACATAATTGGCTTATTTCCCCAACATTGTGTGTATGTTTTACACAATGCTTTCAGGCAGATGGCTTTAACTCTTTCCCTCGACAAGTTTTTTGGCGTTGGCTTTTTTGTTGTTGTTGTGGGGTTTGTTTGGTGGGGTTTTTTTTGTTTTTCTTTTTTTAAAAACTCCAAAACTTTTCCTCAGATTAGCTACTTTTACTGTAAAAGCTGTAAAAGCTTGCTCAACAAAAAAGCAAATAAGTACGTGTGTACACACAGACACAATACATGTACTCTCTGAAAGGTCTGTGACAACCACTCCAGAGCAGTGCTTCCAGCCCTCTTGTACAGCATCTTACACAACACAGCACTGGAATTATGTTTTTATTCACCACCACAAATTCTTGCTTGAGAAGTGCCTTCAGAACAGTTACCATATTTCTGAACCACTCGTTTGCCACATACTACAATTATTGCAGGTTTATGTTACACATATTCTAAGGGTTTTTTTTTCCTTTCCTTTTTTTTAAGATTTATATAAGTGGTTATTATAGGGATGCAGCATTCCAGTGCTAAAAGCAATTTTGGTTTAAAGACCAGGGTTTTGGCAGTTGGGCAATTGAGCCTAGGTTTCAGAGTTCCACTTGAGGGAAAAAATGTTTGTTTCTAGCATCAACACCCTTTAAATGAGCTGACCTCCTTTTGCCTGCTAACTAAAACCCCAGCATTTGGCTGCAAAAGATGAAAAAGTAACTGAAGGGTAGGAGTAATCTTATTAACTCCTGTCTCATCACAATAAATAGGCTGCAGTCTTATGTCTTTTATCAGAGGATCTGATATCATTTAAAAGCATTAGAGTCCTGCATCACCCATTTAAGTAAATGCAGACAGTCACTGCCAAAAAGATGCAGTGAATTTCATTGCCTTAAAAAGAAACTCACTTTGTGTTCCCAGTATTGTATTACTCACCTTCTATGAATACTACACCCTGTGAAACAAGTCAAACTTTGCACTTCCACTGAACTGAGAGCACGCTGTCTTGGGCATCTTCACCAAGAATTTCATTTGAAGAATTATGGCCAGCAAGGTGAAACTCATCATGTCATTTGTATATCCAATTAAAACGTTACGTTTGGAACACCAAGTACTTGCAACTAATGCTTATGAATAAGCCTTAGATCATTCATCAAAATTATTATTCAATGAGTAACCACAATCTTTTTTTCATTTCTAGTTTCATGCTACAATATGCAGCAGGTGATTTTTACAGTGGCTTTAGCAATTCATTTGTGGTATTTCTTCTGAATCATTCCTGAACAAATTCCCCAAGCATGGCAAAAATGTAGTTGAAGAGGGCAGTTTAAAAGGAGAAACATTTTGATCAGTACTTCTATTTTAACTATGCTATATTTCTGTACCCAATAACATAGCAATTTTTTGGCCATACAGTTCACGACAAGCTTTAGAGAAATGTAGAGTCTAGTGTCTCCTGGCAGTTTCAGCTAAAAGTGACCCAAAGCTTCATGAGTGGCTTAAACCCACCTCCAATCTCACATGCAAAGACCCTGCTTTCAAGGATTTGCTCAGATAGCATGTATCCAAAACAGTAATTCAATAATAATAATATTAATAATAATAGTCTTCACATATGTTCCAACATAGGTTCTGATTCAATGGAGTGACTATCCTCAAATCACCTTTCCAGCAGGATAAGATAAAAGTATAATAAGAGAAAATTATTTTTAGGGACAACTAGCCTGAAATTCATCCCATATTCCTCAATATTCCATCAATTTGCATGTGACCATTAGAAAGACACTAAGCTCAAAACTTGTCTATTTAGTGGCTTTGTGTGTCAAAGCAAAGCAATGGAAGAAGAGTCTCTGAGTCAAATGGTCTCAAAGGTAAGAACTCATCTCTCACTTTTCACCTCTTTTAAGAATAACCTATGTACCAAAGTTAAATACAGGGAGGGTTTGTGTACCTTCCCTTCTACAAGATGACAGAAAATCAAATTGAAAAACCTTATATCAAATAACCCAAAGAGTATTTGAGAAGTAAAAACTCCTCAATTATTCCCAGACATGTGTAATACTATATAATTCTCACCTTCCACTTAAAATGGACTGTTTAACGTATTGAGGTTCCAAGACAAAAACAAAGATGTGCAATGCAGCAGAGCTCAGGCTTAGCAGTGAAACATTAACATCACTCTGATAGATTTGGCATGCTATATATGTGAATATTTTAAGAAGAATAGAACTATATCATTGCACAATCATCATCATCATCTTTTCTTCTGCCTCTTTGCAGACATATACAATGTCAACCTAAGCTTTCGGCAACCTTAATAGAATTTCAGTGCCCACTGCCAAATGGCCATTTGATGTTCTGCTCTGTGTACACTGATGAAGCAATCTGTCACAGCCCTTAATGCAGGCAATGATGACTATCCAATCTAAAGCTTTCACAGGCTTATAGAAATTTCTCAAGACTTTTGGAGCCTGTAATAATTTGTGCAATACCACAGAAGAATTTGGAATCCTGGTGCTCTGTATTTAATGAAATATGAATATACTCCTTCAAATGTTTTCTAGAAGAAATCCCACTCAGGCCAAAAGCATATTTTACTCCATCAATCACCAGAAAGTTGTGCTGGCAACTCTGAAACAGCGAATGCTATAGTAATTGCAAGTTATGGTAGTATGAAAATAACAGCTCCTCCTGCCCCAGTCCAAACTTACTGCCAAGACAAGTATTGACGTGCATGCCCTGCTCAAGGTTAGTGTAATAAATATACTCGGACTAAAATTTATTTGCATATAAGAGGCAAGTAAAGATTAGCCTGTAGAGAATGCAGAGGGAGTCTATCTGCTTAATGCAATCTGTGTAAGAGATACAATTGCTGCTGACTGACCTTCTAAAAAGTGAAATACACTTCCCTAGAGATTCAGAAAGATGCGGTTACCCCCAAAACCTATCCTCTTCTTTTCCTAGCAAAGCCAGACCAACCCATTTGCTATTAAAAGTTGAAAGGAGAGGGCAAGGAGAGCTATTTCCTCCTCTTGCTGAAAGGAAAAAAACACAACAGACAGTCCTTTGCAGGACCATTTGCATGCTGAGCTGTCAGACCATGCACTTTCCATTAAAGAGATAGCATCCCTTTTCATAAGTCCATTTGGGATCCATTTTAGTGTTATCTAAAAATCAAATCTACATGGTAATCCTTTTAATGTACTCTTGACTTTTAAAAACAGCTTTATGTTCCTTCAGGAAATGTTTTAAGCCATTACCCAGTAATTACTACTCACCCATGAAAACACTGATCTTTCACAATATATAATCAGTTTGCTAACTTAAAAAATAAAGCAGACTGGAATTTTGTCTCATGAAAGTAGCAAAGAAAAACCAAGGTTAAGAGAGCACCCTATCTCTCCCCAGCTCACTATATCCAAGTGGGATGTTTTTCTTGTTGCATAAGAGAGAGGCAGAGGTGGTCGCAGTGCTAAGTGCCTGTGTTAAGTCTCTGTGTGTGGAGATTCTCAATCTCAGTGCATTGGTGAGCACTGTGCAAGTAACCAATACATAAATACTGATTTGGGAAGCAGAATTTGTATCATTGTAGATATAAATAATACCTAACCTTTTGTAAGCCCTGAAGTTTTAAGTGACATTATAGAACCTCCTGAAAGGCCATGGAATTTGGGGAGCTTCTTTGATAAGATTCATCAGTACATGAACAAGTATCAGAAGAGGTGCCAGAAATGGTTCACATCTAGTGCAACTTTACTGGATATATTCCACACCTGCAATCAACACAGGAATGTCTAGTCAGACTCCAGGGGTCTAAAATTATCTTGAAAGTCCTACTACCAGCTCCTAAAGGTTTTGGCCTACCCTTTTCCAAACTCCTCTACCCACCCAGAGGTGGTTGGGAAGCAGAGGAGAGTTCAGGTGGAATGGTGAGCCAGCACTGTCTTGCCCTTTCCAGCAGCAGCCAGGAGGAGGATCAGAGTGCATTTTACTCAGGTACAGTTCCTGTCTGAGAAGGATCAGACAAAAGCCCATGACTTCTCCAATGCAGATGCTCAGACTGCAGGAGTCTGAGCCTGGATATCCTGGCCTTGCATTCAGTTTAACAGACCCAAGATGTTTATACAAAGTACAGCCCACCACCAACTGGAAGGATCCTTCCCCTCCCAGTGCTGACCCCAGAGAACACAGCGCCCTTCTCACTCGACAGCTCTGGCAAAAGCAGTTTAATATTTCAAGACTAGAAAAATGGCAGGGTGAAGCTTGTCAGAAAGAACTTGCTGTACCTTGTAAATAATATCAACCAAAGTTGTTGTTCTCCTAATGCCACCAAGACAGAGAATCCAGAGAAAGCAAAGGCTAAATACTTCATTGCTTCTGTTCTTCTGTTTACAGAGGTCTAACTTAGCTACAATTTGCTTCCATTGTCAGATTTTACTCTATCCCCTTTTGCTACTGCAATTAGGACAGAGAAAGTCCTGCTCTTGGCCATTTCCCCTTTCATTCCCAGGAAACGGTATGCAGACACCAGTGTGATGCTGTTCATTAAACATTTGTTATAGCTGCAGTTTGCTAGTAACTATATGCCTCAAACTAATTTTTGTTATTCACAACTGATTAAGTCAGGGCTCACAAGCCACAGCTGGCCATTAATGCTACCTTTCTTTACAAGAAAATATGTTGATAAGAATGAAAAGTGGTTTCTTGGCATTAGCTGTTGTATGCTCATTCTATAATGAGTTCCTTTGAGGTGACGTATATGGGCAGGATTTGAGCCCTATTACCCTGGACAACAGGAAAGACACAAGTAAAATTGCAAGACTTTTTCTTTTGTTCTTTTTTTTTTTCTAAATGTCCAAGAAAGTCTTTGAAAACTCTGCTTCAATTCACCATATATTCCAGAACAAAGTGAGCACTAAGGGTTTGTGGCAAGTTAGTGTGACAATTAGTTTGCCTTTAAGCGTCTTAGAAGTTACATGAAGTATACTATAAGAGAGCATATTCTACTCTCTTAAGCATTCAGGAGCATCACAGTATTCAGAATATGGATGAGAAGTTGGAATAGCACAAGACATTCCTCTTCTTATGATTGACCACTGAGTTGAATTCAAGCTGATCCTAAGGGAGCCATTTTCATTAACCTACTGTAGCTCTCTAATCCTATTCCTTGAATTTCAGACCACTACCACTACAAGAATTTATGACCTGCTGCCTGCACTTTGGATGGTACTCACACTTCACTCTTTTCCTCAGTGCATCCTGCTCCTCTGGATCATTACCACTGCTTCATGCAGCAACTGATCCCCTTAAAGTGGAAGCCTGCTCTTCAATGAGGTTATTTATGCTCCGTTTAATTCTCACCAACATACGTGAAGATGCCGATGGTTACACTTGGTTGGAAACAATGAAAAAATATCATAATCATACAACCCAGCCCAGCGTGCAGAACTGAAAGCCTCTTGAAATGCACCTCCTGAAGTCTGGCCCGGATATGTATCTACTAATGCTTTGCCTGAAACCTCAGACTAAAAAGAAATTCTAAACCACTAACCTTCAGCTCCAAAAATGCTACACTTCCGGGCCAAAAAACTTACTGAGCAGCTTTTCCTCTGCTGCATTTCCATGGGAGTCTAGGGCTTGATTTGCTCAGTTTTCGTCCACCTCATCATGAGATTCCTGACTGCTGAAAAGAACTCCTTCACTGAACTAATGAAATAAGGAGTCTTAAGTGCTCTGCAATCCTTTTTAGAAAAGGCTATATCTCCAGATGAGTCTCAATTTCACAGCATCAGGGAACTGTGTGCCAACACACTGAACCGGAACGCCAGGGCTAGCAGGAGTTGCAGACAACAATGCTAACATCAGGGTTATTTTAGATTAGAGCACTTCCAAATCAATTTTGGATTCAAACTTTTAAATGCACTCTCCAGAAGGAATCTGCACTGACTGAGTATTTTCAAGGCTAATTTTCTAAGCTCGAATGAAACTCATTCTTATCTAAAAAGAAGATGCAACTAACCTTTGCCACAAAGGCTGGGTCATAGCTAGAAAACGAGGCAGACAACAGTCCTAAAAAGGAATAAACTGCCGAAGTACACATCTGTAAAACTGCGACCAAAAAAGAATAGCCATGCTGATGTTGTTGGGAAGAAATTTTAACTGAGACCAGAAGTTGTCCCGACATTTGGGATCTCCTTTAGCTGAGGTGCCCCATCTCCCACAAGCAGTTCCATTCCCGCAGGGGTAAGGGCACACTCTGGGCTCTCCAAGGCAGTAGGCCTCCAACCCAGGAACATACATCGTGCTGCAGTGGGATAATGCAGGAGCCTGATGCCATTTTTTGTCCAGATAAAACTCCTGCTGAATTAAGACAGATCCTTAGCACCCTACAGAAAAGAAAGTGGTTGTGATGAGAGAAGAGAATGTCTAAGACAGATGGGAAAGTTAAGGTTAAAGTTCAGACCAGAAGCAATTAAGAAGGGTAAGAGTACTCTGCAACTTGACACAGGTTTGCTTTGTAGTCAGAACTTTTCACTAGCATTAAGCATCTTAACTTGTGTACAGAGAGATTATAATTAAAACCTGACAAGCTTAAATTAGCAATTTAGAAAAGGTTCTCCAGAAAGCTTTTAAAGTAGACTAAACATATCTATTAAAATCGAAGAAAAGAAAAAAATCAGAGCCATTTTCAGTTACAGTAGTTTTTCCTACCTAGATATCTCAAGAGATTAGACAAATTTGAAATCAAAGTTCTGCAACTGTCCAAAGCCACTTAATAAGAAGAAGAGGGAGGAAGTGTGGCAATTAGAAAAACCTTTAAAACTCCCTCTATTTAATAGCCACAGTCCTTTGGATGAACGTAAGCACTCCAGAAACCCCATTAAAAAAAAAAAGAGAAAGAACAGATCCTTATTTCCCTTTGGGATTTTGAGCACTTCAGGAAGTGCTCTATTATTGTTCCCCAGGGACAAGGGAATTATGTCAATGTGCCACAGGGTGGGCAGTTAGCGACGGGGGCAGCTGGGAGCTGGCTTTTACCAGGCCATGCCAATTAAAGCATAGGGAGCATTTTCATCTCACATGGGCTATTTAGATTAATTCCCAGTGTTTCAATGTTATACAATCTTTCAACTAGATCAAGAAACTGAATCTAAAGAAAATTTGCTTTTTATCAAAGAAAGAAACATATCCACCAGTGTCAAATGACACCAGGTAATTTATTCCCTCTCAAAAGAAAAAGGCTACAAATATTTTGATATTTCAAGAAAAAGTTCACAGACTATAAATATCTATAAACCAGGTTTGTGAAAATAAAAGTCATTAAGGGCAGGTCTACTGCAAAGTCCACCTTATTACTTCCAAATCTTATTGTATTCCATCTTTCCCTGCCTCATCTTTTCATAAAGCAAATGCAGTACTGGAGAAATGTGGCTGGACATCTAGCTGGTACACAAGATACCGGCTTTGGTTTCCAAGGACACTTATCCAGCTCTGCCATGCCCTCCTCTTCTCTACTGCACGGGTCAAGCGAGCAATCCCAGATGCCTCTTGGCACAGTTTTTGGTGAGGAAACAGCTACAAACACTTGCTTAGTAACCTAAGCAGCTCCTGAACAACCCTACAGTATTCCTAGCTCAGATTGTGCCCACAGCCACATCAGCCTCTCTGCAACCCTCGTTTTTACAGCTCTGGAGCAGGCACTTTTACAGGCATGAAGTACATGACATGAGTATTTGCACAGGCGATAGGGTGCCCTTGTCATAACCTGTTGCAGCAGCCTTTTGCCACTGTTGAAGACTCAGAAGTTCCATGATGGCAGCATCCTGCTCTTGGGTGAGAAAGGGAGGCAGGTAGGAAATGGAGGAGCAGAAGTCAGGACAAACACTGTGGAAAATACAGTGCACACACACGAATACCGTAGTTCTTCAAAGCAAGAAGAGAGCCAGCACCTGTCCCTGAGAAAAATAATCAAGCTGTAGCAGCAATGAGCGCTCTAAACCCATGTCGTTTATCTGCAGCCTACATTCATTGCTTCCACATGCAAAATGTAATCCTTTTCTCCAATCTACCTCAACTCTACTGCACTCCAAGCAGTACCTCTTTTCAGAAGGAGTGTCTAAATTATCCAAGCGCAGGAAAAAAGAATGTTACTTTAAAGCAAGCCATGATCTGCCACAGCAAAGCGTGAGATGAGTAATTTGTTACTTCAAGTGCTAGGAGGTCTTTTTATTTTTTTTAAAAGTGCCAACAGTATTTGAAGTGGTAATGTGCATACAGAAATGTTAATTTATTTTGCTTCATCTTTATAGACCAGTAGTGTACTTATTCCCAATTCACAGTGAACCAAAAGTCTGATAAAGAAAACCAACATCTGCTCTGGATCTAATACCTAATGGAAGTGTGTGAATGAGGATTTCCAGAGCCCAAGATCCACTAGGGTTTTTAACTGAACTTAACTTACAAACAGGAATTGGGTGAAAAAGAATAGATATCTGCATTTCAGGCATCCCAAAGTAAAAAAAATCTATCCCATTTTTGAATATCTGTAGCAGCAATTTCACAGCAACTGCCGGGTGTTTAATTGCCACTCTGCTTTCAGAGAATTAAACAGCAGAAGACTTCTCCAGAGACTTCTCACTTTTTATGCAGGTTCAGCTGTATTTTCATTTCATTCCCAAACCTAGCGCAGCTGAAATCCAGCCCCAGTACTGAAGTGGTCCATCAGGCAACACGAGAGGAGTGGCAGATCCGCGCTGAAAACTGGAGCAGCCCTGGCAGCAGCCAGCCAGTTCCTCCTCCCAGCGCTGTAGTGGGACCATCAGTGTATCCTCCACTGCCCATCCCACCGTGACTCTGCCCCTGCTGACAGCTGCCAGGTCAGGGGTATTTTCCACTGGAAGCACCTGGCATAGATTCTGTTCCCAGGTGAGAGCCTCTGCTCCCCTCTGAGAAGAGTTTGGCTCAGTCATCTCTGAAACCCCCAGTGGTGACATCCCATTGTTTTCTCCTCTCTCTCCATGCATACTGCTACTAAGATGGTCCTGAATAGGACTTGCTAGACTCTCTCTAGTCTGTCAATAAGACTGCTGGCTGGCTTTCAGTGATGGGCATGTATCTTGCTCTCAAAGGCCAACAGCTGATCTCACAACGGATATTCTGATGTCTGGGAAGCAAAAATTTGTCACTATTATATGACATCACCAATGATATGAATCAGGCAGTTCCACAATATTTCCTTTTATTTTAATGAGCTCCACCGTAAACTATTCCTACAACCTAAGCAACCTGAAAATTTGATTTTTTAATATATGCTTCCATTGATGACCCTTCATGTCTTTTGTCTAGAGACCCCCATATTACAACCTTAGAACTGGGGGATGAAACGTGTCCATCTCCAGAGAGAGCTGAAGCCAACAGGCAGCACTATTTAAACAGCCAAGAAAATCAAGGGAAACCCTTCCTATGTATTAGTGCTCTGAGACATCCTCAATCTGTGCAAAACAGGCACCACTTCCATGCTTAAGATCTGCCCACCCCTCTCTCTGAGATCAACCCTCAGCAATAACAACAGTTCATCTGCTGCTACGAAGGTCAAGGGCTCCGCCAGCCCTCCGGAGATTTGAGCTACTGGTTCCACAGAGTCTGCCAGTATCAAACCTGACACTTAGATTAGTAGTTACTCCCCAGACATATCTAGTTTCCCATTTCTTCAGTTTCTAGTGTCAAAATACACTTGCAGTACAATATGCAAACCTCCATTGACAGTACCTTCTCTGCTGTTCAGTTGTGGTGGGAGGAATGCCTATTTTTGCAGGAAAAAGGTGCATTTTTCTGTTAATGTATTATCATACTAACATAACTCTGAGCTCATGTTTTTGTTATAGAACATTAAAAATGGTGAAGCTGCATTCCACATTTACCATCACATTATCAGCACACAGAGAACTATTTTGGAAGTTAGCATTTAAGACAGATGCTCTGCATTATAAACACCAGAGAATGATCAGTCTTTGATATGCAGTTCATGGATGGCTTCCTCACAGCTCCATTTAGTGGCTTTCCTTGAGCCAATACATTGCAACACTATACATCACCCTGTTAAGGTCTGAATCAGCATGGGTACCTGCACATTACCCTCTTCCGAGGCCAGTGAAGTTAAACCAAGGGACCACTTCCCATTCCACATGACAAAACTGGAGCAAACCTGTCCTCACCTCTCACACAGCCTGAGTACATTAAAATTATTACTCACATTTACTCATCATGAACAGCGTTTACCTCATTTTCATCCTAAATTGTGAAGTGGCAATTTCTGCCAGTACTTGCTTCCACAATCCAGAACCACTCTCACACTCCCATGAAAAGTTTCTGCCACATCACGCAGAGCCACTGTCCCCTTGTGCTGGGATACCAACTTCTTTAAAGTCTTACAAACAGAAGAGTCAACCTGAGTAACTTCATGCCCAGCTACAAGGAGTTTTTAACAAGGAAAAAGACAAAATGAAGCTCAAACAGGAGGTTCTAAATCTTAGCATACTGCTGTGCACCAAGGTTATTAAGAAGGCTTGGAATTACAAGAGAGCTCTGCTTCAAAACCTACAGACCTGGTTGTCCAAGGCTATTTATTTAAGTAGCTTGCAAGATACATGCTTGTATCACTCCAGATGCTTTTACACAGGCCAAAGCTGCATGAGCAGCCTGCATACAAAAGCTGTGCTTGCACAGCAAACGGTGGCAGAGAACAAGTTGTCCTTCTCGGCTCCACTGAGGTAAAGAGGCAACAGCTCTGTTCCACTAACTACATTTATTGCGTGCCTGCCTTGGTTCCTCTCCCTCTCCCCATTTGTCAAAGGACAAGCCAGTTCTGAATTCTGGGACTTTCTATAAAGGTGCCATTGACAATTTCTGAGTTCTATTCATTTATGAACAATTCTGCAGAGAAGATCCACATTTGGATACAGTACAGCTTGTGAAGTGTTGAGAGAAGAAAAAGAAGCCACAGCAACACAGAGGCTCAGGCCACAGAAATGGCAAGAGGATATCAAATGTTGCTTTAAGTGCTGATATATTTGTGCTTTGAAGGAAAAATGCCTTCAGGAATCACAGCAGGAGTCACCTCTATATAAAGACTTTGCATATAAAGGGACATTTATTATTCTCAATTAATGGCATTCTGATAGACACGTTTACATTTCTAAGTGTCAGATTCAGCAGAACACAAAATGACTGAAGGCCTCTTATTTTGCTCTAAAAACGGCCATAAAAGGATCTAAAGGCAAACAAAAAAAAAATCCACATTTTCTAGAAGACGCATGATGTCCTTTGAATCCTTATAGTTCTGAAGCCTGGTTAGTATAGCAAGGCTTTCAAATACAGATTTAAACACCTGCAAACAGCAAAGTGAAATGCCACTATAGCTTCTCACAAAATTAGGTGATGACCACATTGAGAGACAGTAATAGATCTTGATCACATCCTCCCATGGGTTATTAGAGAAACCTAATGTGGCAAAACATTGTACAGTAGATTTCTGGAAAAATGAATAGCTAGAAGTCTCAAAAAAATTCACACTGTGTGAGCGAAATGTGTATAATATTACTAGATTTTAAACATCTGAAATGCCATCCAAAAGGAGTCAGAGAATTCACATCTTCATTTTGTGAGAAAAAAGCTATTTGTTAGGGGGAGGAAATCTAGAAATGGAAAGCCACTTCAGTGACATTTTGTAAGTTAAACACCAATAAATCCTTCCCACACACGCCCACAGGTTGCTGGTGGCATGGCACCTGTATGGCCAGGACTGATACACAAGCATTTGTCACTTCTGAACCTTCCTACGGCTGAAGAAAAAAAGATAACATTAACTCAACCATGAGAAGATAAGGGCCATATTTAAAAGAAAAAAAGTAAAAATAAAAGTCCAGATACTTAAGGCCCAAAGGTGTTCTGGTGCCCAACTCCCTGAGGCAACAGGTCATCTTTGTTACATCCGTGCAATACACATCAGCCGTCAAACCCTTCCAACACTCTCAGCCATGGTCACGCTGACGTGAATGTTTAAGCACCCAATAAACCTCCACTGACATGGAGACAGTTCGCACCCAGCCCAGCCAAACCTTTGAGTGGGAAGGGTAGGAGCACACACTCAGCCCAAGCGAGGTTCTGCAGGAGAAACAAGCTGAAAACACTGAGGCAGTTCAGCACGGTGGTTTGCAGCTTCCACACCAAGTGGTTTTGGAAAGCTCCTGCATGAATGTGCAAGCAGTTCTTGCATCTGGTTCCAGCTTAATCCTGTCCCCACTCCTCTCCTGGTGCTACTGCATTCTGCAGCTGCCTCTTGTGGTCTCTATATGCATCCTGGCTCTCCTTTTTTACTCACCTCAAAACAATATATGTATTAAAAAGAACAATTTTACTTATATTCACTCTCCTCTTTCTCCTGGAAAAAGCTGTAGACTTTATTGAAAATTGGAACACTGGTTAGTTTTGTGGGTTGGCTGATTTTGTTGTGGGTATTTCTTGATTTTGTTGATTGTTGCGGTTTTTAAAATTAAGAATATCCCACAGAAAATGAAACCTTCCCATCAAGTTACACTGTAGTTCACCGTTCGAAGGATTTCAAATAAAACTGCCTAACCACTTATTCAACTATATAAATCAACATGTTGTGGGTATTCTTGCCTGGTGGCCTGATGCTAGACCTGTAAATAAATAATTCAGTACTCAAACAATAGCAGCTAAATTTAAAAAGCACCCACAAAACCTACTTGTGTTAACTGAAGCTTTCAATGCCCAGATTTGGTTTTTTGGGTAGGGTGGGAAGTACAATTTATTACCTTGGGGGAAGTACAAGTGTTGAAAACTAGCTCAGCAACACCCCCAAACAGTGGGCTGAAAATCCCCATGGACTGTAAGCTCTCTGTGCTCTCTGCAACCACCTCCAGACTTGCAGGGTAAGCCCACCTTGAAAAGCCCCAGGAAGAGCTGGGATGCCAGTTGTTCCGCAGTTTGGATTAGGAACTTCACCACGAACCAGAAAATCTCCCATTATAATCGCAGTTCTGCTGCTGATTTGACTTGTGAAAATCTCTTCATCGGTGCCTTCAGTGGCGACAGAGAACCAGCAATGCGGGTTATTTCCAACGGATTTCAAGTGGTCTCTGGCACTCTGAAAGCACCAGGTTGTTTTATAAGATTAAGTGTGCTGCCAGATGCAAATGATTTAACACAACAGGCTACACTCACCTTGTCCTAAAATCCTTTACCAAAGGCCAGGTAGATTAAAGAGATTAAACTTTCCACTTTTGAAATGTCCTAAAACTTCCATAAAGTCCCCACAACTAATTCCACTGAAAACATGAGTTTACCATTTCTTTTCAGCAAAAAGCCTTTGGAAGCTGTAAGGCACTCTGGCAGGCACAACACAGATATATCTTACCAGCAAAAAGGCAGTTTTCCCTCCTTTTAAATGATGGAAAGTCAATTTGCATCATAATTAAACCAAGGCCCTGTAACGTTACTTTTAGTTAAAACAGTAAACTACTATAATAAAAGTGTACCTGGGGAATATTTAGAGAAAGCACTAATGATTTCTTCCCTAGTGGTTAATAAATTCACTTCCAGATCAATTTGTTCATGATAGAAACTTGAGAGCATAAACAGTTACGCAAGCACATTAGAGTGTGTCTTTCTCAGTATAAATGATTTATTACTATGATTAGCAGCACATAAACAATTTAAAATACAACTCTAATTAGCTTTTTGGAAGAAAAGGAGAAAAACCTTCCTGACTCCTTCTACACATTATGTTTTACTTTTCTAAGTGTGTACTTTTTAATTAAATCCAAATGTCACAATAAATTTAAAGTGTTTTATTACCACTCTGGCTAACTAAGCCATTCATGCAAACACCCATTATATTAAACCAGATGCAGGACCGAAAACGGTTGAAGAGAGAGGAAGAAGAAAGGGGAGGGGGAAAGGCAATTACTTCTGTATTTGACAAGAGATTTGTACAAATGTTTAAAGACAAGAAGATCTTTGGCAAGGTTTCTCTGTTTTATCCAGGGAGGCTGGCCAGCTAATTGCTCTTTAATACCTGTTTCCAAGTTTGAAAACATCGCACCCTGTTACACTTTCCCCATCGAAAGCCTAAGGAGGGGACAAGAGAAAGGTGGGAAAACCGGTCTGCACAAAACCTAGCAGAGTTTGCTGCAAACAGCCAAAGCAACCCGAGACTCTGCCTGTGAATACACATACCCTTGTCTATGGCCGGGGAGAGCAGAGGGATAAAGATGTGCCCTTTCTGAAGACACTGAGTCCTCTCCCACGAAGTGGCTGACAAGTAGCCCTTGCCATTCATGATGCTGCCTGGCCATTGCATGTCTGGGGGATGAAGGGACACCTCCACTTGACAGCCTGTCTGGTGTGGAGGGGGATGTTACCTGTCACCCCAGACAGCTCTCCCACAGCTCATGGTGTCATCAGCACAGCGAGGGACCCTGGCCACCACCAGCAGCAGAGGGCATTTCTCTCTTACTGGGAAAAGGGGAGAGAAAGGCTTTCAAATAAGGCCAATGATGTGCAAGCACTGATGGTGGGCTGCTGCAGACACAGCCCAGGATGACTGCTGAGCACCACAGCCCCATGGTTAGGGATGCTGGTGGGGCTGGGCATGCTGTGAGGTGAGCTAGGAAGGAGGGAAGAAGTGGGAAACCCGGCCCTAAACCCTCCCTGACCCATGCAGTGATTCTGAAGCCTCAGGGCTGCTCCACAGCACTTTGTTTTACTGCTACATCAGCAGCCTGGTCTAAACAGGACAGATTTAGCATAGTTCAGACAAAAGCTACCCATTAAAGAAGGCAGCTACAATTATTAAAATAGGTTAGAGAAAATGGGCACGGTGCAGATAAAGCTTTTGACCTTAGCGCGCAGCTCTCTCAAGAACATTTTAGCATAATTTATCTAAATTAAAAACCAAACACCAAATTCTAAAATGGCACAAAAAGATCGTTTAAAAAATGCGATTAAAAAAGCAGGTCAAGGGTTGGAAATTAGTAATTACTACTACAATTAACCAAAATCAGACAGAGACACATGAATTGTGCGTATTACTGCAGTTCACGTCAGAAAGGCAAATGGGAGCAGAGCACAGAAGAAAAAGCTGCAAGTTGCAGAACTACTCGTATAATTAACCTCTGCCACAGCAGAAGACCCGTTCTTGTAAGTTTGCATCATTTGTTTCTAGAGAGAAGTGCTGCTGGTTCCTATACCCAGCTATCAGACCATGCTCTTCACCAGTAACTCAATTCTTTGGAAACCGATATTCTGATTTTCTTCTGGTCTAAGATCTTAGCACATCTTCACCCCATTAGAAGTACATTTGCCCTTCACCTCCTATTTTAATAGTTCTGAAAAAGATGAGAAAGGCCAACTTCTGAACATCCTGGTATTGAGAAGAGGTCATTTGCCAAAAATGCCACCTGCTAGAGTCCACATTGTTTGAGTGCAAAAGCCTATTGAGAACTGCAAAGAACAAAACAAAGGTTTTCTAAAACAGACTACTTAACAGTGGATGGAGACAGAAATACTCTGTATGCAACTAACATCCTTCAGATGATTTTCCTTAGGTTTTGGGGGGGACAAAAGATAATTTAACAATTAGCACTTTGTTCCCACTTCAATCTCAAAAGGCCTCTTTGTGAGCTTCCCTGGAACAACTCTGAAAGAGCACAGTGGGAAAGAACAGACTGACTACTGTTTTGAACTATAACCAAAATGAACTATTCTCTAGGTCCTCCCTTGAAGCTATCATCTACTTTAGGCTAGATGAGGGAAATCTAGGTTCAAATCTTATTCAGGCTCCAGTTTAATTTTGAGAGCTCAGAAGGCTCCACAAATCATTTTAAGTTAAAGTAATGAAAATAGGTGAACTTGAGAAGGTGGACAGGCACGAATGATCTCTTCCAAAATAGGGAAGAATCCATCTGTTCCCTTTTAAAGTGCATAAAAGTCTTTGTAGTAGTAATGAAAATTCAGGGATGTAAGTCATGGACATCATAGCAGTCTATTAGAGAGAGGACTGGGGCTGTATTACAGAATCCTGTGAGCAGCGGTGATTATATAAAAGGGACGCTGCAAAGGCTGCATAGCAGAGGGCAAGGCAAATGATTCAAGGACTCAAGAATCTCAGTTCTTCAAAAATGGAGGGAAAAATGAAGATTCCTGTCTTTTTGAAGAGGCAGGATGAGTAAAGAGCCACACAGATGTCTGAAAGAAGCTGTGAAGATGGCACTGTAAGCGAGGATATGCTCCTCAGATGCAGAAGGCAAATGGCTGCAGCTCCAGGTGATGGTTTGCACCACAGGCAGCGCAGGGACAAACAGGAGCAGGCTCTGTCACAGCACTGGGGAAGGTCTCTGCTCTTCCTCTCTTCATGTCACACATCAAACCATGCCTTGCAGCCAGGCACTGCCACGCAGGAGCAAGACACAGCCTCCACGCCAAGCAACTCATGTGAGGTAGAGCAGGTCAGGGCATAGGACACTCTAGCCCTGGCTGGGGGCTGCATGGCATGTCTTCAGCTGCCTGAAGCTTGAAGCAGAGATTTCTGCCTCCCAGCTCTGTGCCAGCCCACACCACCAGCTCCCTTGGCAGTGCATCCCACAGGACAGCCACCAAGGCCTGAAGGCACCGAGTGCTTGCAAGCAACCCACAGTCCCACAACAGAGCTGGACATGGAATCATCCTTTTGAGCCTTCTGCATGGCACTGTGGCACAAAGGAGCAATGCTACACTCACCATCTCCCCTCTCTCGCTTTGGATTTGGTTCCTATGAGGCAACCTATGCAAAACCAGCCAAAACCACACATGACTCAGAAGACTAAATATTAGTAGACCAGTCAACATATAAAACAAAGACTGAATGTTGACAAACTCTTAAGTACTTAGAAATATTTTACTGTATATATTTTTAAAATGGCAGGTTCCACATAACTTCTGTTTACCTCTGTATCAGTTCCTCTGACTTAGAGCCAGCAATACCAGAAGCTCACAAAACCCCCAGTATATCCTGCTTTCAACTCATGCATGCCCTTCTCCTCTTCCCCAGCTTGGTGACTACACTTATCTCCTCCCATACACAGACATCCAGTTTATTTTCACATTTCCAAAGATACTTACATTTTTAATTGCATATCTCTTTGCTAATATTTTTAAAACATCACCATGTGCCTTATTTGGTTTGTGTATTGTTCCCAAATTGTTTTTCTCTATTTCAGAGGAAAAGCGCTTTGCCATAATGCACATTATACAGAAGAGTAAATCAAGCAGGAGGGAAGGTGAGGATGACATTTTAAATTCCATAAATGATACAGAAAGCCTTATCCAGATTAGCATTTGACACAGTATAACACAAAATCTTACTCTCAAAGTAAACTGCAAAGAGACTGACAGTCAGCACCCATGCTGATCTGCCCTTGGGTCTCATACTGGAGCAAGAATCACATGAACTTACATGTTTTTTGCTATTCAGCATGTAGCATTCAGGCCTGAAATCTGGAGGCCAGAATTTCATCTCACTACAGATTATCAAAATGCTGCCATTTTGAAAAAGTTACTTTACGTTCATTGCACTTCTCAATCTTTTTCTTGATGCTTAATTCAAACATTCTTACTTGGAGATTATTTCTTGCCCTTTTTGCATACACTGCCTTACATAGCACAGTACCAAACAAATATAAACACAAACAGGGTCAGGTCCTGTTGGGTATTTCTTCCTACATGTCTTAGTGATTTCTTCCAGGACATAAAAAAGCATTTTCAGCATTTATTTCATGAAAATACTGCCATTCAGCATCCACAGGATGTGTAAGACCTTTCCTTCACCGGGTAGGCATCTCTGCTAAACTCAAGGGTAAACACTTAAATGGAAGGAGTGCTCTGAGAGCTGGCAGGGAAATGCTGAGTAAACACAGCCCTGCTATCAACACTACTCCTTTAATGACGAAATCATTCAGATGTTAAAGTTGCCTCAAGCGCTTGATCATGATATGCAGCGTGAGGAAAGTTCAAAATCAACTCCTCCTCTTGCATTCTCATAGAACTTCAAACACTAATAGGTACTTACCTGGCTTGCTTTACAGATCTTGCTTTGATAAGCAAAATTTTAACTAGGTTAATACCATTTGAAGAGTATTCATTTAATTGAAACAGAATGAGACTTGTCATACTGTTCACAGCTGGTACTGTAACAGCTCACATGACTCTCTCTTTCAGCAAGGACCAGCGTAATAATCTTCACAACTGACTTGTTCTGCAGATCTAATAGAAACTTGAGCCAAGAAATATTTGCTTTCTTTGATCAAGCAGCACTAAGGAGCATTCTTCGGAGAGCCAGTCCTGTAAGCTCACAAGATAAATGAGTACAGCACACATTAAGAAACCCTAAGTGCAGATCAGGATTTGGCAAGGGGTTTGTTGAGCTCAAATTTTTATCTATCTCCTTGAGATGGAAGGAGGGTGGGAAACAAGTCATCATTTGAGACTAAAACACTTGGAGCTTGTGCAGTGATGAGGAAAGAGCCAACCACCCCAAGAAGAAAGAGGACACGATGAAAAGAAGCAGAAGCAAATGCTGCGTATCCATTAAGTGTAGTGTGGGGGCTACTGCGACATGTCCACAGCTCCTTAGTTCAATGAACTGTTTAAATTGGTAAAAGTTTATAATGGCAAAAGATGGTCAAAATATTTGTCCCAAGAGGCAATCACAGCTTTGTTTACTGTACAGAAAATGGATTCAGTTGTGTACAGTGAAACATGCCAAAACTAAGCTACAGTGACCACAAGGCAGCAGCTCCTCCAGTCTGGGAATGGAGTGAGGACAAGACGGTCAGTCTCTGGTGCCATTTTTCAAGTCTTGCCGAGAGAAATTTCCTGCCCTCATGGCTGGTCACCTACAGGAGACATCAAAATCATTCTGTTTTCCTCTGCCTTGGCTGGTGCAGTTACTATTGCCATCAGCTCACTCAGGATCCCACCAGCTCATATTTTTTTTCTGAGAGTGACTGACCACTGGCAAATTGCAACTCTAGATGCAAGTGTGTCCAAGTGCCCATGGGGAACACAGAAATTGCACTAGCCACAATTAAAGCTGAGCAGTACATTACTGCAGCACGGTCTTTCTGCTTGCTCTAACTCAAAGCTTGTCAGCATTTCCAGCATCTCTTCCTCCTGGATTTATTACAACAGTTATGAGACACAAAAAGCCAAAAAAACCACACCAACATTTTATGTTAGCCTAAGATCTTGGCTTAGAGCTATGCTACACTCCAAGACAATCCAGAAGAATCTTCAAGAAACTGGTCAGGGGAAACCTGATCTCTTTAATACAGATGCACCAAACCCTCAAGACTGTTCAGTTGGGAACAGCACTGATGACTCTATCAAACTCCAAGAAGGGCCTCAGTTCTGTGACTGTCACCAGAAAGGTCTTCAGTGTACCAGACATTACAGGAGGCAGGAAATCAGGAATCCCCACCTTCAGCAAGATGCTGACTGACTTGCACTAGCTGGCCCCTGTGTCCTGGTTGAAGGTTTAATGATGGTGGAGCACTTTTCCTGGATGCTCCATCAGCTAGAGGAACTGTTGGCTTGGGGAAGAGGCTGACAGGCAGAAGCAGGTCCCCAGGAGCACATCTCAGCTCAGCACATTTTCTTTACAGAACTCCATAGCTTTCCTTCAGCAGAACTTCCACAATATGGGCTCAGCTGCAGTAGGAGCAGCAGCACTGCCTGCTTGGGTCCAGACACTCATGGTGCAGTAATACACCAGTCTGCAGCCTGGCATTGCTTCCCATGGAGACCATCATTGTGGCAGGTGGTTGCATTCAGCAGGGCCTTTTTAAAAGCTACTCCAGGGCTAGAAACTGGAAGCGTGACACCACAAACCCCCACAGCTTTGTGCACGTCAACATCATTAGTGTCATTCCCACATTAAAGCATGATGCCTTTGAACACTGGTGCTGTCGTGAAACCAGGTTAAAAATCTTCAAATCCTGAAAAAGGAGCAGTGATAATGCTGCACCAAGCTAATTTTATTGGGTCTGGGGTTTATTTTCGAATTCAAAAGAGGACTCTGCTGCAGTTCCCACTACAAGCAATCCCATCTCATTATGGTCAAGCCTACAGGGTGGACTGTGCATAGGGGAAGAGAAGAAAAGATTTTGTGATACTCAGGAGCTGCACTTGGTGGAGAACAGCTGCAGCAGTCAGCATCCCAAGTATGTTACCGCAAGAATTATGTTCCTCTCCCATCCTCCCCAAAGTATTTAATTCAGGGCAGAAGGGGTAGAACGCGTTCACCTTTGAGCTCCCGCACCACAAGCAACCGTATTCATTCAGCTTCCCTATTTAACTAAATGGAGTTCACACATGCTGCAGTATAAAGTTACCTCTTGCCATCTGAAAGCAGTCCAATCAATGCTGTACACAGAGAGTAGCATTTGAATCAGCCTTAAGTTAATTCTTAGTCGTCGAAACTGTGACAGCATGCTGACCCTTTCAAGTCAACTGGGAGCAGGCAATCTTTGCAGAAGATCCTCAGGCCTTTAATCAGATTCTCAGTGGGTTTTAAAGAGATACTACAGCATCAGTTTGTAAACATCTCTCTAGTGAAAATAAAGATTACTTCTGACCTAGCCAATTACTCAGTCCCAGAAGATATATCCTAGAGTTATAATTGAATGAACCATAGGGATAGAAAATATATTTTAGGTAGGGGGTAGCAAACCCAAATCCCAGCTTAGGATGCAGGCAGCACTGTATCCCATGGAAAGATCAGATACAGAATGAAATGAATATTAAAAAAGTCTATTAAATCATCTAGTCCTTTCTCCTACCAGGGCAAGATTGCTCTCTTGAGCACAAAGCCCTGCTAAGAAGATTGCAAATTATCAGCTGAAGCTCTTCCTGAAAAGCAAGTATGATGGGGAAAGACCAAAGCATTGTTTAGAGGAGACCCATAGTATCAGGTATTTGTTTGCCACATCACAGAGAATCTGGAACAAGATGTCAACTCCTGGTAATGCGAATTTGCTGCAATATACATAAGGAATAAGAGAGAAAATACTGGAGAAAGCAAGCAGAGGACCTGTGGTTAGCACCAAGACTGTCAGAGACATTAAACAGTTGCATTACTTTAAAATTGTGTTTTTGCACATGGAGCCACTGCACTCCATTGTGGAGAGATATAATTACTGACTTAAAAAAGAAAAAAAAGAAGATGTTATTTATTCTGGAGGGATTACAGACTAATGTGTAACAGACATCACCCGACGGGCTGTAAAGGCTCCAAGGGCCATTACAGCCTCACAGGTCAGAACCTATTTGAAGATTTTAGACTTTGTGGATCACTGCTCTCAAGCAGAACAGCACAGGCAACACCTGCACATAGAAAAGCTACGGGAGACTTCTGGGAAGAGCAGCTGCTTGTGCATTTTCACACTCAGATCAAACCAGATCACATAACTGAAAAGAAGTTCAGAAACTCCAGAAATGGCTTTTGCCATTCTCATCAAGGAGTTCACCTGTAAGACTGTAGCATGTGTCTTTTTATTTATATTTTTTTAAAGGGAGCATTGAGGATGACACTACACTCTCTATGCTTCCCCATCAGGGCCCCCCTTCTATTTTACTTTCACAGAAAAATAAAATTCTCAGCCAAGTGATGGGTTTATAAAATTTTAATAGGAAAGAAAAAGGTAACCTCAGGCAGGATCTTATGTGCAGACTTTCACCATAAATGAATGTTCAAGAAAATATGGGCTTTATATGGAAACACTGACAGAGCTTCACTGACTGTGACATAAATGCCTCAACATGGACTGATGACTGAGACAAACTAGCAAGTCCCACGTCCTGCTGCCAGAGGCCATCCTACCATCTCTTTCTCTAATCCAAGCAAGTCAGCTTCATGCTTCCACTATGCTCTAAGGAAGGCTGATCTAGAAACCAACTCCTCTGAAGCCCAGAAGCTTTTAAGTTGCTAGCCCAGAAACATTCTTAGCCATTTCCAACTACTTGTTCTAATGTTTTGGGGTAAAAAGTCCATTTTCCTTCCTCTCTGGTGTTTCCCCTCCCAGTGTCCTTATACAGGGCAGACCAATTTGCCTTCATTTTGCAAAAGTAGACAAGTTGAAGCACAGATGGGTCTTCATGAGCATCCTCTCTACAGGATTTACTGTCCCTTAGCATAAGTGACCCACAATTTACCCACAGCAGACAAGGTCTATCAATACCTCTCTCCAGCAGGATTAACAATGATCATTATTAGCAGTTTCTTGTTCAATTCATTCCAGGATTGCATTTGCCTTTTATGGGCTACTTCATACCTCAGTCCTTTTGAGGTCAACCATAGCCTGTCCAAGCCAACCATTTCCTCCTCTTCTGCCATTTCCAGCTGACAGTAATTCCTGCTCGCTGATGGTCCAGTGACCCCAGAAGAGATCAGCTGGGGCTCCTGGACTCCTTTCTTACTGCTGTGAGCTTCACACAGAAATGAAACCAACAGCAACAGCACAAGCCTTCAGTCCCCCTCCGATCAGTTACTTGCACCACAAAACCTTTCAGTGGTGTTTTCACACTATGAGGAAATCTGTACTTAGTGTTCACAAAGTACCTATTCCACCCTCTGTACTAAAAGGTCAGCTGAATGACTTCTGTTTGAAAGCAGAATTCATGGCTTTGGTTTCAGGATCTAAAATACCACTTCTGAAGACAGTGATGCTTGAGGGTCATTTCCCCTCTTCTCCCAGGTTTGGAATAGAAACATTATTTTTCATTCACAAAAAAAGAAAGAGATGCCACAAGGAACAGTCACATCCTGTTTCGACTGCAATCTAAGAGCAGTGCTCCATAGGTAAGGTATTAAATAATCAGAACAGGTATGGTTGGAAAAATCATATATAACAATCCTGTACATAGCTAAAGGAGTTCATTACTTTTTGCCAGCCACTGAGTATGTACAAACACATCTACAAGTCAAAATTTGGCTTCTAGAAAACTTGAGTCTTCTAAATTGCAAGAGAAAGATGGGTAGCCAGGAATGGTACCTGTGCAATATATAAAACCAGTGGTTCTCTCAAGTGTGACGGAGACCTAAAGTGGCCAAGAGCCAGCTCCACCCAAAAATTCCTCCTGATCTCTTCAGAATTTAATTGGCATTCTCTTTAGCACACACACAAAAAGCAGATTAAAGAAAAACCCAAACAGTGTGAAGGGTGGAAGCACCATTAGAGAGTATTAAAATGTCAGAGGTTTGAGCTCTGTGTTGGTTTAGTCATGAGTTACCAACAACCACTGATGGCAGACATAAAGCTTCCCTTAAATTATTAAGGATAAAACAGCAGACTGTAATATTTTGCTAAACCAAAGTACAGACACAGACAAAGATGTCATTTCAATATTTGAAACCAGCAAGTTTAATTTAAAATAAGAGCAAACCAATAAGCTCAGAAAATAGCAATGTGTGAGAGGAAAATTACACTGCTAGAGAAAAAAGTGGAAGGACTTAAGAAATTTATAAAAGTAATCTCCAAGTGGAAATTAGAAATCAACCCCTAGAAACAGAATAACACAAAAGAAATATTACTGTCCACTTTCTAAATCAATATAACACTGCTACACGACAGAATTACCATGGTAACTCAAGTAAAAAGAATAAAGCAATTCTTATTATTTCAAAATAAAATCACAGCCTGAAGCCCAGCTTTTATTACAACTGCTGATAGATCGCTGGCTTGTATTTATCTGAAATATTGCTTTTCAATCAGCTATTTTATGAATGTACAAATTTCACTGAGCAGCCCACTTAGACCGAATGCTTAAAACCCCCCCAAAAAACTAGCCAATGAATCGATTATACATATGCATACCTTTTTTTTAAAGGGAGCCTTATTTTTTGTTTTTTTTTACTCTATCCAAATTAAAGAGTGATAAGGAAATGAGCAAGAGTAAGTTAAAACCTTATTTAGTCTGGCCTCTCTAAATTCCAACCTAGATTCCCTGAAAAAGTACAAAAACAGTAATAAGAAAGAACAAAGAGGAATAACAGCGTACCCTAAATACTGCAGCCACTGCACAAGGACATGGAATGCGTGTACATCAGGGGGTGTGCACAAACACACACATAAGAAGAGACACATCTGTTCCCTCCTGATCAAAGGAAAAGAGAAAAACACTGTCTAAATACAAAGTTGCTCAAGGACGTTTTGACTTGCCCTGCTGGGTACTTCAGACTTTCAAAACATTGTTTGTACAGCTTGGAAAGTGCATCAAGCACAGGATACTTCTCTGTGTTTCAACCGCACTGAAGGCAGAGCTCAGTCAAGTTCCCCCCACGCCTCCACTGCTGGTGCCACCTTTTAAACACATTAGTGCAAGGAGAAAACCAGCAGGTCACCTTCTGCTCTCCTCCCCAAGATGTTCAAAAGAGCATCGATCAGGACCTGAAAGCAACAGTCATCTTAAAAGTAACACGCTCCTCCTCTGCCCCTGCCCCTCCTGCCCCCGGTCACAGCAAACACCCCTGGACCTGCTCAAAACCCAGACTAGAGAGGGGGCAGAGCTCCATGGGGCCTTGGAGCAAACCATGGACAACTAACACAACTCTTGGCTAAGAAGTTAAGGCACCATCGACCGAAAAAAGGGCCACTAAGAAAGGACTTCTAGACTGTCAGGATGTTTTAGAGCACAGTCTTACCCCATTTTTTAGCTCTTGTACCCATGAAATGGCAGGGGGGAATGAGACTGAAACAGTAACAGTGAGAGTAGGAGAGAATGTGACCAGTGCTCATAATTATGGCAGGAAGGCTAATAAAGGGTTTTCTTCAACAATTTGCAATGGCATAGACTGAATCTCAAGGGTAAAAAAGAATAATAAAAAACCCAAAATTGCCTGTTGAGAGGGAATCAACACAACTCTTCCCAAAACAAGCAAGGAAAACAACTTGATTCAGAAGTTATTTCTCTCTTCTGACCTCCTAAGCCAGCATGGGGCAGTAGGCAAGGTGGGACCCACGCCCAGCACTGCGCCACAGTAAGACATGGCATTGCAGATCCCACCCTCCTCTTTTGCTGGGCAAGGCAGCAAGGACTGTGAAAAGAGAAAGCAAAGATGAATAAACCAGGGGCAACTAAAACACAAAAGCCCACCTATTCCTCAAGGGGGTCAGGCACATCTCCCCAGATATCCAGACCTTGGTTCCTGGGAATGCTGACTTGGGGTGCACAAATTCTTTAATACTGGCAAAATGCTTTGAGGATTAAAACAGCAGTGATATGCCAAGTATCATAGCTGGAAGTAAAGACAAATGCTGCAACAAGAGCAATAAGCCACCTGCCAGCTGTCTTTTATATTAAAATATTTCAGTGTTCTTAGAGCCGCTTAATTTCCCATCTCACTCCACGTCCAGAGGAACTTTGTGGGTTGCTAGCTTCGCCATGCAGCAGTGACATTGCTCATTATTTTTAAAATAGATTTAGAAGCTGTGATCACACTCAGCTCAATCTAAAAGTATGCACTGACTTTTAGTGTAATGTGGTCCTTTGCCGTCTACAGCAAATGGGTTTAAAAGCAGTGGCGGAAACAATGTGTGCTTAATCTGAACATGGACTGCAGAGAGGTCGCACACTTAAATATCCTGTTGTATGTGGTATCTGGTTGTATTTTAAAACGCTCTTTTTAGAGACTTCAAGCCAGCTGAGGTCACAAACAATCATATACAGATTAGAAAAGGGAAGGAGCTGGGGGGGAGCAAAGGGGAGCCTAGTCTGGCACACTGAAATAGGACACTCAAAACATCACTTATATTTCTTTAAAAGAAAAACTGGCTGAAGTAGTAAGCTTCAGAGAAACCATAAATGCAGAGGTGGTTAAAGAGTTTTTATTCAAATAAAGTCTTGCCCCAGGAGATGGAAGTAGAATCTTGAAATATGGAGATAGGATTTTACATGTGTTAAAAGCATCAGTGTGACACTTTTTGGAAAAAAAAAAAAAGGGGGGAAAAATACCTTCGTTGTTATACATGACAAAATAGCAACTAAATGTTTGCTTTGATCCCAGCGCGTAAAGGGTGAAGCTTTTAGGCAAGGAGCGGCAGGTGATCTCAGCTCTTCTGCAAGTCCTAATGCTCCTAAAAGCCACTCTTCCAGTTTCTGTAATTGGGCATCAGTAGTTAATGTAGTATTGACTGCATTACATGCTCCTGTGCATCCTCTCACTAATGCCAATTGCATCACCTTGTACATTTACCATATTGCTTAGCCAATAGCTGTTAAAAGCAATCCAAATCATGAATCATATAGGAAACTTTTAGCAAGACACGACATCCAAAGGAGACAATTTACAGTTGAGTTAATCTGGGTACATTAGCGAGACATGGATTCAGGAAGACAGACCAATTTATGTTACTTTAGTTTTACCCTTTATTGCTTTGTATAGGCAAATGAATGGAAGGGCATGGAGTAAAAACAGATATAAAGGAGTCCTTTTCAAAACAGATCTCCATTCTGTGCAGACAGGTCAAAGGGTTTGAGACTGATGCTTATTTAGGCTTTCATAACCATAACAGGGTACTTACAGAAATCATTTTCCACAAAGGAGTATAAAGATAAATATATAATGGATTCTGAATAATGTTCAATACCCACCCTCACTGCAAGTACATTAGGCAGAAACCAGGTTGTTCAACATTATCTAAGGCATGGCCTACCCATGAGTCACCTGCCATGAAGAGTGCCAGGAACAGACTTCACACAAGGTCCCTCACGAGCTCTTTCAGTTGGGAACCCAAGGCAGGAGGTGTAAAACACACCAAGGCTCACTGGCTCAAGCCAGTCCTCTGCCCATACATCTCTACAATGTCACGTGTCATCATACAGAAAATCCAATCTTCTCCTATATACTTGCCTTGAAGAGATTGCATCCTTTTGAAACATACACTCATTTCTCTGGAACAGAAGGAAAGCATACAGGCAATAAAGAGATCTTGGTTAACCCACATCAGCTGCAAGGTAGAGCCAACCAGGAAATAAATTAGTAGCAAGTTCCCTCTGAAAAAGTACATTTTACAGAACAATTTCACACTTGATGCTTGACCAAAAGATGCATAGCAAATAGACATAGCCCCTTTCTGCTTTTCTGATCAAGCTCAGCAGCACCAGTAAAATTGAGATGGGGGAAAAAGGACAGCTAGGAAGTGTGGTGTTGCCTCAGTTTTATGGGTAGTGAGTAATTTGCAGTATTTGTGGAGGGGAAAAAAAAAATGGTAAAGGAGATCTAGGGGAAACAATGGCTCATGAGCCAAAAACTTTTTACAAAAGAAACACTGAACTGCATCCTTAACTATTGGATTCCAAAATACTGAAAACTCTGGTGTTCTAAGCCTAGTTTTCAAAACGATCATGATTCCCATTTGAAAAGCTTCCAGAAGTCCCCTCGAAAGAGTTGCACATGCAGGGAAAATGCCAAAACAAAACATTTTCACTAGCTGATCAATTTAAACAGCTGTGGTAAAGCTGCAGCCACTGGCACCATCATTAACAATTTAAAGCATGGCTGCTTTTGTCTTCCTTCCCAGTTACATTCTCATTATGCCTTTTTATTTATTAGAAACACAGTCCTCCAGAATACATTTCTGTATCTCAGATCCGTAATAAACCAAGTAGGAACATCCCTGGCTTCTACTCAAATGGATGTTTACATTGGCGAGAGGGTTAATTGTTTAATTCTGGTCCAAGTTCTCTGCAGTTCAGTCATGAATATGCAACAATCATCCACTTTTTTCTTTTTTTAAGAGAAACAAGAACTGTTAATATCAATAGTTTAAAAAGAAGGCAAATAATACTTTCCCTGCTCAAATCACTCTTTCAGAATTTGAGTAGAATGCAAGGAGCTCTGAACATTGGTGTACAGAATTCAAAAATGTTCAATGAAATTAAAAACCCCTCTAAATTTGGACAAGAGCATCCATTATCTGCTTTGATAAACAATGTAAGTAGAAAGTAGCTTGTAAGAACATTCAGTGGAGAGTTGAGCATCTGTTTGCAGAGATATCACCCCACATCGTGCTCGAAAACTTGGGTTTGGGAGTCATCTCGTCAGAGGGCAGAGAAAACCCATACTTACACACTGAGAGCTGAAAAACAGTGGCTCTGGTGAATTGTTCTCAGACCATCTATAAGTTTAATTATGTTAATCTAATAGTGACCAACTTTCGTTTTTAAACGCCCTTCCCTCCACCCCCAAGTCTTCAGTGAATAGGAGCAACATTCACTGAATAAATCATTCCCTGGCAACAGTTACGCACATTATTGAAGTTGGGGGCAGTGATTTCTATACGGTTTAAAACAATGTCTATGTATTCCAAATGATGACAATTCTGTCCAATTTTTAAAAGATATAGACCCATTAGAGTTTTATAGTTCAGCATTTAGCAGCATCTGCAGTGCCTTTTTTATTCTTACACTGCAACACTTAGTGCTTGATACCATTATTCTGATTTTGAATTGATTTCAAGTAAAATACCTTATTTGCCATAAACTTTCATATTCTTTACCTAAGTAGGACTCCTCACAGACGCAATCAGTCATAATGCTAAAAGAACAGTTTGCCTTTAGCAGAAATGTAATAGTTCATGCTAATGACAGTGAAGCAAAACTTTGAGCAGCAAGCACAATTCCAAAGAGAATAAAACCATCTCTAAACACAACGCCTGGAAACCTTAAGAAAGCCTCCAAATGAAATCAATTAATCCTCCAACCATGATAAATTTCTTAACCATTTAAGAAACGTATTTCAGACTCTGCTGTGACCCTTTATCACCAGACCTAATGGATTACTTTATTAATAATGCACTGCTCTTAAAAGGAATTTTTCTGAAGATTCTACCATAAGAGAGCATTTTTTGAATGGCTATGACAAACAGGCTGATATGTTCACATTGTATCTATTAAAGATAATAAAATTTAACACTAACTCAAAAGAAGACAAATTATGGTCTGCTGCCAGAGTATCAAGTATACTTTCTAGTCTATTAAACCAAAATTAGAGCAAACTAATTTCCAAGGACAAGCTTTTTCTTTTGCCCAAGCTGAAGAGTGTCCCTACACTGTTTTAAGGCTTGTTATGTCAACCAGACAATTATCACATGTCAACAGCACCTGGGAACGAAGCATGATGGCACCCTATACAGACGCCAACCCAAATCCTTCAGCTATCTAGTCCTGAACAAACACTAGCAACTATTTGATTGCCCGGCAGGAATATTCCTATACAAAGCAGTTTGCTCCTCTTAGGCCTGCTAACTCCTTTCATTCTTCTTCCCATAGGATGAGATTTCATTAAATGGGTATCTAGGTTATCAGTGCTCCAACGGCAGTACCCTGAATTTCTTGAAAAGGTATAGGCAATTACTTTACTATCCTGTGGTTCTGTCATGCTTCCGTATTGCTGTTTCAGGGGCAGAGAGCATCTCTAGGAAGATTACCTCTCACTCCACACTTAGCTCTGCAGAAACAGTCCAAATTTTTTTTGTCCTTTCTGGCCAAAACGGGATTCATGGTTTATTCTGCTGCCAAATGTGCTCTAGTTTTATTCAGATTACTGCTTTGACAAATTCTTATCTCTTCTTCACGAATATATTAATCCACTCCTGTACATTTGAGTCACAAAAGAACATTGTGTCATGAACTAAAGCCAGACCAAACCTCCAAAATTACACTAAGATCATGTGTGTCAAGATCAAGCCCTCAAAAACCCAACAGTAACCCAGCTAAGCAGGCAAAAATAAGGTCTTTGGTGACCTTTATCAATCACTCTTTGAATAAACTGATGTCTGGGAAGATTCTTTATACAGGGCAAGCTAGATAGCAGTGGACCACGGAGAAGGTTTGAGGTAGAGAGATACAGGAGGAAAAAAAAAAGGATACCTTCAGGAATATTTGGCAAAAGAAAAATTTAATTCCATGTCATGTGAGGAAAAGCCACTCTGCTGTTTCCCCTTCTCTGTCTCGGCATGATTTCTCAATAGGTATACCCAAAAAAGGTATGCTAAAAAGAAACAAAAGATCCCAGCAGCATGCAGAACAGCTCTTCTTCCGATATGGCACAATTTGGATGTGCCTCATTTTTGTGTGTATAATTATTTCTATTGACAGAAAAGGATTGTCTGGACCTATGTTGCTGGAGATAGAGCTCTCTCCATATCCATCTACCTATCTATAGGTACCTCCGTACGGCAGCTGGCATACTCATCTGGGAAGCCAACCCACAGCTCTGCTGGCCTGGCTAGGGCACTGTGGCACAATTCCTGTGACTGCCATTATACAATCAATTTCACTGCTTTTCTAAATCCAAACACTGCTTTTTCTCCCCCTTTCAGTACGGGATAAGATGGGCTCTTACACAACAGGGAACCTAGGTGCTGCTACTAATCCAGTTTCAAATTACCTAATATTCATTGCCCTAAATACCTCCCATCAACCCATTCTCCAACCTCAACCCATACAACCAAGGGTTTGTATACTGGTACACGTTTAATGGAGTCCTCTGGTATATTATTTACTTGGCCTACTCTTGCCATCTATTTAAACAGATTTCTGCTGGATAACACAAAGGATCCGTGATTTGGGGTGCTACTGTCTATACAAACATCAGGATGAACACACAGCTGATCAGTGTTTTTACAAGTGCACACACACTCCACAATTTGGTTGAAGGATACTGTCTAGTTAACACAGCACAAGTTGGCTGAAAGGAAACTTTCACCCTCCACACACATAACAAAGAGCCGTGATTTCTATTAGTGCATTTCATACCATACATGCTGATTACCAGGCTGTGCTTCATTGTTGGTAGAGATTACAGCTGGGATAAGCTGCAGCTTTTTCCTAATTGCTATTATGATGACTGAATTTTTGTTTTGTGTCAAGCATTATTCACACATTATACTCCAAAATTTGATCCCTCTATGATGCATTATTGATTCCATGCAGGCAATCACACTGCCGCCAACGTGAAGAATTAATTTGGGCTATTCTACTTGATTTGCATTGCTCCATCATAGCAGAACATGGTTCTATAGGGAAGCACAAATTGAAAAGAAAGATTTAACAAAATATGGAAAATGCTGCTGTCCTTTAAAAGAGATGAGTCCTAGGGAGGGAAAAAAATCCTCCCCAAACCCCTAACCCAGCACTACACGTGTGGTCCAGAAAGAAACAGTCAGTCAGCCAAATTCATCTTAGTCAAAGGAAGGTTACAAGAGTAGCCTTATGCCTCTAATAAAGTAAACTAGCTTGCTTCAACTTATATTGCCAAAGAAAACAACTGAACACCTCTGAGAGTGACACTGCTTCAAAGCCTTTGAAACCCTGTTAGCTTCATTTGTTTTCCCAGCATAAGCAATACTCAACCACTTAACGTGTCTTTTATCCACAGTCCAGTCAACTGCAAAGCTGATCTAGAAGATGTGTAACAGATGCTCCACATCTACTTCTTTTTTTTTAAAGTTCTACAGTGTTAACAAAGGAACTTGGGAGATTTTAACAGAAATAAAGCCAGTGATTTATTTTTTTCCCCCTGAATAAGATTATTTAGCGGTTTTGGGATGCCAACTTAATTAGCATAGAATAAATTCAGAAGGGCATGACAACATACACATGGATTGCAATATCACTCTTCAGTATCAACTCTTAGTCAAAATCTGATTGAATCAGCATAAAAGTGAGCATTGATAACGCATTTCTGCTTGGTCTCATTTTAAAGGTGTAAAATCTTTAAGAAAAGTCCACGTTTTTTCATTGTGCCAAGTGCTTCACATCAGAACGAAACAAAACCTCACATTCCATCCCAGAAATTAGATTCAAATTCTATGTGCACAAATACACGAGACTGATAATTTTAGAAATGAAACTTATAATGAGGCAGACCTCAAAACCCTGGGTCTAAAACACTGGGAAGTATTCCCCCCTCACCCTTCTTTGGGGGGCAAGGACAGGAGAAAGAGAGAAGAAAAACTTTAGCAGAAGACATTTGGTCTTTCTGTAGTCAAGCCTTCTCTCCTGGTTATTCTCCAATACAGTACAAATTCAGTTCTAAAATACTAGAAGACAGATATTATTAGCATTGGGCAGCTTTCGGCACTAGTCACAAAGCACAACTAGCACCACCCTGACACTGGAAAGTAAGTGACTTTGAATTACAAGTTATTTTGCTCATAAATATTTTAAAAAACAATACATATATTCAAGTAAAATCAATGCTGCTGCCAAAATGCTCAACTTCCAATTTCTCCAAGCTCTTTTGCTCCCTGTGAAAACCTGTTTCCTGTCTACAGTCTTACAAATATTCAGTAATTTCTTCTACTTTCAAATGACAATTGCCCATGACCCTTTTCTTAACACTTAAAAGTTTTCAGAAATAAATTTTAAAAGACCAGAGAATCTACTACATGGAACATTTCATCTGTTTATAAAGTTTAAAGGATTTAACAAGATAATAGCTACAAATGTGCATTAAAAGTTAAGATACAGTTCCTACTTTCTATACACAAGGTGCTGCCAAGGTCTTTGGCAAGAGGCAGCATTCTCGATGGAAGTCCACATGGATGGCTACAGAAGCGTTCTGCTCTGCCTCAGTTTTAATCTTTGCTTTCAGCGTACGAACTGAGGGAAGACCAAAGCCACAAAGCAGCCTTAATAAAAAATCATTAAAAAGTTGTGATTAGACTTACCACATTTGCCCCAGAAACTACTGATGACTGAGAAGTTAAGTTGCACACCCTGTCAGGCAACGTGTAAAAGGTGGCATCGAGTCATTCAGGCTACTAACTAACACTGTCTACTATTCTTTGCATCAGTTTGCACCCCTTAAGCATCCTTGATAAGGACTAGTCAGCCTTAAAAAAAGTATATATGAAGTCCTAAAATAAGTCAAGCTCTCCTTCAGCTTCATTCATGAAATTACCTCCCAAATGCACCTCCGCTTCTGCCATTAAGGGAGTAAATTCTTAGAATAAACCAATGTGGGGTTTTTTTTTGCCAGAGCAGCTTATTAGGTTATTGTCATTATGCTTATAGCTATGAAGAAAAGCTGTGAGAAATAGATATTAAAGGCGCACATTAAAGAGACCCAAATGACATGCAATGAAAAGCAAAGAAAATCTCAAAATTAGATTTACAATAAAAGCTGTTAAAATAAACAGGCTAAAGTGGATATATTAGAGTAACTTGCAGAAAGAAAAATCTAAATAGATATTAAAAAAAAAAAGTCAAGCTGTTTCTGGTATGTCCTTCAGCAAACAGAGCCTGGGGTAAACCCTTCTTGACTGGTTCGATCATGTCAGAGAAGAGAAAAAAAAATCATAAAGAGCAAGCATGCTTTTACCTACACAAGAGAAAAACATCAGAAGCTGAAAGCAGAGCACTCTGATATGCACAGCGCACATCTGTTTCAAAACTATTTATTTCTACGTTAGCAGCACAGAAGACACCAAGCACAGGCTTACACAATCTCAGCCCACCTACCGTCCTCCTTGTCCAGCACCATCATCTCCGCAATCAAGAAAAGTCCGGGGACAGATGCTCCTTCTCCAGCAGCCTCCACTCAGGGGAGAAGAGAACAAGTCTCTGGGAACACAAATGAGCTACGGTACAGCTGATCGTCCTTTAGCAGCAAGTGAGCTCTAATTACCCAGTTGTCCAGCTTTTAACCTAGATTGCACTCAGTTAGAATTACACTCAGAAATAAAGCACTTTGCAGATACAAAAGCAGTCTCACCTACTTTTGTGCCTCAGAATTGCAAGGAACTAAAACTGCAATTTAGAAAGAAGGGGGATCAGAGCTGTTTCTTTGGTTCTCACCTTCTAAATGGCTCAATTTACGCAGTATAATCTATTTTAATGTAATTGCCTTTGATAGCTCATAACCCTGGCTGTTGCAACTACACAGCTTTCAGCCTTATAAAGTGTTTTCCCTTTGGATTTAAGCAGAATCTAAATCTAAAATTATATTCAGAGAGGGGTAGAATACCTAAGCCTGACTACTGCTGCCTCTCCGCCTCTCAATTGGTGAGCCTTGCACACTTGCTATGAATAAATGCCCGCGTTTCCCAGGGCCCCCTCTCGTCCTCCCGCCAGGGTTTCCTGGCAGAGCGCGGCTTCCCGGCTCAGCAGCACCACCTGCAGCCCGCCCGGCCCCCGCCCAGGTGCCGCCGGGGGACCGCGGGGGGACCGCACCGCCCCGCCCGGCGCCGCGCTTTGTCCCCGCCACCGCCTGCACCCACCCGCGCCGCGGGCACACTCCGGACCTGCTCCCCTAAGAGCGGGGATTTTGGCTGAAGCCAGCCAGTAGCTCTGGCAGAGTCACAGCAGGCGCGGAACTCGCCGCAGCTGATGCCGACCCGACCCGGGCTGCGTTACGCCAACCCTGCTGCTCCCAGCTAGATTTCACACATCTCTGGTGACCTAAAACTTGATACTAATTTTCTGTACAAACATTTTGGGTTTGTTTTCACATGTAGGTATTAGTTTCAGGAGATACCCGAGAGAATACAGCTCCATTTTCACTAGGTCGATATTAAAATGAATGTACCTAATCAAATATGGTACAAACCCTTACAGGTTTGCTCCACTTTCAGAAATGCCATCGATGCCCAAATATAAAGTGACAAGTTGAGGGCCCATGTCTTTTATCCTTCCCCTCGCAACTCTCAATCCTTATTCAGACAAGTTATCTGTTGTCTCCGATGGCTCTCGGAAGGATTGCGGGATCAGACGCTTCGCTACCAAGATCAACAACACCATTTCACTCATCTCAGTCTTTTAATCCGAGAAAACATTTCATTTCTGCTTTAATGATACTTCTTCTTCCCCTTTACAACTGATACACTGGTACTCCAAAGAGTATGATAGCAGGCTCAAGTTATATATCCTTAATACCGATTTTTAATTAGATTCCTTATCCCCAGCTGAAGTGGCTTTTCCTTCCCCCTTCATTCACAATACTTAATCCTAACAGTCCTTGAGAATATTTGATGTTAAATGTAACATTTTACATTGAACTGTTTTCATCTAGTGCTTCGAACAACTCCTGTTTCCTAGTGATACTAGTTTGCAAGTGTTGAATATGTATTTTAGCATGAGTGCAACCACCATAAATAATCACTTTCTTTTAGTGAGTGTCACAAGCTAAAAAGGACTTTATCCCAAAGATTAAAGTCTAACAGTTAAAAGCATCCATGCAAAAACTAACAAGAACACAGACTTTTCTAGATTTGAGGTAGTTTAATACTTTCAATATACCATTGGCCTCCATTAGGAAATGGTGAACTCCAAAAATCCATCCTTCTGTTTGCATCCTTTTCCACCCTATCGCCTTGAAAAAGGACAAACTTACCCCAAAATAAACGGTACATTTCAACTTACACTATTTGGTAACTACAAGAAAGGTAAGGGTTTGATAAAAATTGAAGTTAGCCATTGTCTGTCGCAGCTGACTTCTGCAGCAAAGCAAACTAGCAGACATAACGCACTCGTGAAAAAATACGCAGTACTGGATCAATGTACATTTCATTCCTTTACTGCTCCATCATGTCATAGAGGTTGGATTATTCACTTTGCAAACAGATTTTTTTTTAAACACTTTACCCGCTTACTCATTTCACACAACAACAATGAAAAAAAGTTTTCTAACCCCCACGACATTTGTACAGCAATTAAAGTCAGCTACAATTAACACAATCTGTTGGAATTAATCATGTCAGTTTACTTTTTTGAGCAGAAATCTGGTCTTTGCAATCAAAACATTTATGTATTTGGGAAGTATCTTAACTCTCATTATCTTGAAATTTACAAATGCACTGCACAGTGTGTAGGTTGGCTTGCCCACAGCAAATTCTGCAGTGATTTACACAGTAGAACTGACTAAAATGCAAGCCTTGAAGTTTCTCACTCTCAACCTTTCTCTCCCCGACCCTTCTCGTGTCTCTTCTCTCAGTTCCTTGCGTTTGTTTTGGGAAGATATCTGCCAAAGTTCCACTGTAAACCACTATTTTCTAATATCAAGTCATGTTGCATCAGTCAAGTTATATTATGTCACTTCAAACATACAAAATGCTGTTACCTCCCTGACATAACTTGACGCGATGCCACAACACGTCAAGTCAAAAACATTATTATTGTTGTTATTTTTTCAGTCTGCCCCTTCATCCTCAATGATACCTGTAAAGACTACAGAAAAGTATTATTGTGTCTCTCCTACTTCTCAGCACCACGGAGCACACCTGCCAAGGAAGCTTTTCACCCACAACGCTGTGTAGCAGTTCTCAGACTGCATGGGCGATACTGGTGTCACACTGGGACTGGCACACACTCCTAAGGCACCACTACAGCCCTGGCCTGGAACTGGAGGAGCAGCCAGCTGCCTCTGAGGCCATGGCCCAGCTTGCCAAGTAGCCCTCAGGGATGCAAAGGCAAGGGGTACGTTGTAACTTCTACCTACAAGGCAGCAAGTGTCCTCCTTGCAAGGCACCGGGACCTCTGGGAGAGGTAATCCTGAAATCCTGTCTTCTTTATACGGTAATAACTATGAATACCCCCACTGCTGCCAGAGACCTCAAAAGAGGAAAACCCCTCAAAGACAAACCCTACATGGCGAGGCCTCTTAAATCAAGGGGATAATTGGATACTAGCCACAACGCTGGGATTTTTAGATGGTAGAAATCAGACCAGCCTCTGGGAAACAGGGGGGGGA
>WBMV01003337.1:442027-452027 GCA_013396655.1 Campylorhamphus procurvoides
GAGCCGGGCTGCTGCACCAGCCGCCTCGCCCCCGGCCCCGCCGCTGCAGCTCGGGTGCCAGTTTAGGGATCAAAGAAGAAGGGAAGGTTGGGAGGTGGGGAGGAAAAGAGGAAAAAGGTAAGGGAGGACCAATATCGGGGGCTGCTCCCCCTGCTCCGTCCTTCCCCAACCTGCGCTGTCAAAAATTGTCTTAATGTAATCGCGTGTGATCGCTCGCAACCTCTCTCCCCTTTGCTGTTGCTACTGCAAGAGCTTTCCAGGCTTCTAAAGTGCTTTTCTCTTGATTTCACTCTAAATCTAAAATTATATTCAAAGGAAGGGGGGTGGGAGGGAGGAAAGATGTGAACCTATCACTGAAAGCAAAAGCACTTGCCGCCTGCCTCGCTCGCTTGCTCTCTCTCTCAATTTATGTGCTTTGCACTCTCTCCTGCTGCTGAATAAATGCACACATTTCCCAGGGACCCTCAGATTCCCCTGTTAATTAAATCAATTCATTATGCTCAGATCTGATTAGCAGCCCCTTCCCCCCCTCTTTGAATCAATTATTCAATACACAAACATAATTGCCTGTGCCAGAGGTGTCTAAGTATTAGCTTATTTAACTCCAAGGACACTAATTACCCCTAGGGCAAGGGAACTTTTCTCATTAATTCTGACAAAACACAAAAGCACAGTTAAAGTGTGTGTGTATATACGTGTGAGAGAGAGAAAATGGGGAAGCGTATAGACGAGGAAGGGAGGCATTACTCTAACACACGTGTTACTGTATAAATAAGCTCAATTTTCTTTCTACTTTTCCATTAGACTATTCCCCACATCTCGCTTTCTCTAAACTTGCCCTGTCTGCCTCTCTGTTTTTAAAGTAAGGAACAGATTGGCATTGCGATGGTGTCAGTTCTGGAGTAAAAGTGCTTGCAACCAAACCCAAAAAGATAAATGTGTACAGGACTGGTGGGGAGCAAAGCAGAATTTGCCAATAGTTTACCAAAGCAGAAAACTCTGTGGCATACCATGTCCTGTACTTTAAAAACCCGTGAAAGAAGTGACCCTCTGAAGTAGCAGGTAAGATGATACATAATCTAGTATGTACTGGGAACAGTTCTGAATTGTTTACCATTTGAATTAATGTTAGTGCCCACTATTAATGTACTTGCTTCCTACGTTTACCATAATGGGCTTGGTTTCCATTAGCTGAAGCTGGAATGCTAAAAAGAGTGTAGGCAAGACTGATGCAAGCAGAGATCAACCATCACTCTAGTGTCTGAGATGCATGACTTCTGGCTTGTGTGTTGCCCAAATTTTACCTCTCTGTGAACTTCCTTTAAATAATAATAATTTTTAAAAAGGGTAAGAAAAAAAGAAGGAGTAATTGATTCCCCCAAAATAGGTTTTTACTTTCTAAAGACCTTTATTGTTCATGTCCTCAATGTGCACAGAAGTATTGAAGATTTTCTTTTTGTTTCCTTAGGCAATGCATGAGCTGATCCATTAATCCATTTGGCTTTATATATCAGGAAACTAATATTAGCTCAGCTCATCTATTAGCTTTTATTTAGGTCCCACCATGTTGCCTTTTTTTTGACTTTTGTTCAGGCTGGTTCCCCTTGAGGAGAGAGAAACATTTTTTGATAGATTTCAGGGAGAAAAATGCTTCACATCATCTCATGGGAACTATCACCTTCTCAGTTCCCCATCTTCACATTCACCCATGTCAAGATGTCCATTATTAAACTTGCCTCTTTGGCAACTCTACCCACTCTTTTCAAGGCACACCTTGTACACATCACCTAAAGACAAGGGGGTGAAAAACCCCACAAGCACTTACTCTTCGCCCCTACAATAAACAAAACAAACTCATAACCAAGACTGCTTGAAAGCAAACTTCCCAAGTTATGTTCATTCTTAGCAAGCATAAATATGACTGGGAACATAAAGTTGTGTTTCATTAATGCAGTATGTTTTTCTGTGAGTACACACGCATAAGGATAAAAATGCTTTCAGCTTTGTAACACAATAAACCCTGTTAATTCTCTGGTCTTTAATTTCCACTCTGTGGCACATACTGCACCCACAGGAACTTGGTCCTTCTAACTCCATGAATCTTTTTTTCCCCTCCTCTTGTGAAAGAACACAGCAGCACTTGAAAAATACCAACCCTGGTGAACAACATGCATTAACTTATTTCTGAGTATACTTTTGGTCCTTGAACCCATTTCTTTTCTCTCTGTGGCCAAGGAGGTTTTTGGGTGCAAAGCTAGAATTTCAGGACCTTAGTATGCAACTCTTGAACCTTAATTCTGAGCTTGCCACAGGGGTGATGTGGTTTCATCAAAGCACAGACTTACTGAGAGCTCAAGGTCACTGTTGGGATGCCAAGGGTAGAATGGGAAGAAACTGAGGAAACGGATGTTGACTTTGGTATCTTTCTTAAGAAGTGGTGTTTGCACTTGAGCTGAGAGAAGTGCGGTTACTGGGGATGAAGAAGAAAGAGATGGAGGGGAAAAAGCAAGAGAGAATTTTGCACATGTGTATGCGCCTGAGAAAGTGTTGCAGAAGGGGAGAAGAGTAATGCCAAAACCACCAAAATGTTCCATAACCAAACACATATCCTGCAGTTTGAACAGTCTGCTGTAATCCTACAGTTACGGGGATTTTTAGGTTTACAATTTTAATAAGGTGAAGGGGCAAACCCCAGGGTAAAGGTCCCCACTTTAAGTAAATTATATTTTTAGTGAGGTGAAGCATTGTCCTGTGTGTGCTGCCATTATATCTGTTCAGTGAGTAATTTCAGAGGAGTGAAAAATTTTCAGTAATTTTTGAGCCTCCTTCATCCAGTAGATTAAAAACCTTACATGGAGAATTTTGCCACACTTAATTTTTAGTACCTTGATACTAGTGAGGAACATCTATATTGTTCCTTTAAAAAGCACTTTATGCAGGCAATCTGTCCCATAATGAGTTACTGGGAAATCCTGACACAGATCAGTGTCTGGGAACAAGCCTCAGTTCCCCAACCCTCCGTTCTCTGGAACAAAGCACTAAAACAGCTCGCTGCTGGAGGAGGACCAGACAACACTGTTGCTGTGGTGCCAGTTTATCATTGATGTGCACTGTTATTCATTCAATTAAGGTACCTTACACACTCCCTCTCTAGGCAGTTCTGAGAAGTCATCATGCTCAATACTGCAGAAACTACAGAAAAAAGGGAACAGCTGTGCTCTGCCTAGGAAAGTTTCTGCTCTAACACTAATTCCTGCTACTCCTGGTGCGTGAGGGAAGAGGCACACAGGAATAAACACACCTTTGTGCAGCAAGGGCTAGGGATCAGAGCTCTGAGTCTAGCTTGAGGTTCTTGCTCACTAGCTGCTCTTACTTTTTTTCTTTTACTGGAGCAAAAGCAAGAGAAAATGAAGTTTCTTAAAAACAATGTGCCATTCTTATTAAATTGCAGAGTCCACAACATACTTAAGTCAAGCCTTTAGCAGACCCGTGAGGTTTCATATTATCCTATGCTTGAATGAGGCAGATGACTGGAGCAAAAACCAGCTAATGACATAAAAGCATTCTTCTACTTTCAGTCTCTCTTAATTAAGGACTTGGTTAATGTTTCAGTGTGGGGAATTATAAAGCTTCATCAGGGAGGTTAATATGTTTTTTTATTTTATCTTTCAGCTCACAGGATTAAAAAAAACAAACTCAAAACAAAAGTGAAGGTGATTAAGTCACGTGCCAGTTGGAATCCCACAGTGAAGCAGCACCAGGTCATACCAAAGACTACTCTGCGCATGGTGAATTTAGCAGTTATTTTCAAAGTCAGATTTCTCAGCAGATGAGACTTTTATCTGCCAGTTTAGACACATAGGTTTTATTTCTTGAATTCACACAAATAACCAAGACAATTTACACAGCTCTATACTAAATTAGGTACAAAACATCTCTGTGTTATTACCCATTTCAGAATCACTTGCACCTACCTTGCTAGTGTCAGAAGAGAGTGACCATGGGCCTGACCTTATACCACAATTCAACAGTCCTGTAAAGGAGGAAAATCACAAGTGCTCTGAAAAGTTGTGTTCACACAGAACACAGGCGGCAGTTCAAAAGACCACTTAAATACATACCTGAGATCTACAGACCTCAATTATTTCTAAACTCGACCTTGATCTACTTAACTTCTCTGCCTATACATTGTGAAAATAAATCACTCGATTCTGTTGCTGTTTTGCGTGAAATGAATTTTAAATATTTTCATAAATACAGGCTATTCATTAAAAAAGAAAATCATGTTAAAAATGCAACATTTCCTTTGATAGAAGAAAAACGGCAATGCTTCAAAAATACCACCTCTAGAGAATGAGTTCTTTACCACTGTGATATAAGACTGGCACTTTAAGCCATTAGACTTCACAATCTGTGATGACCTTTTAGATAAATTTACAGTGGATAAATTAGTTATTCAGAAGTTTTGCTGCTGCTCTCCATGGCACAAAGTTATTTCTTTTTCCCCAAAAATGAAAGTAGCAAGACCTAAATTCCTGGTTTGCTTCTTGTTTAATGGGCAGATTCTGTGCCCCACTCTCACCCCCACCCTGACCAGCTCAGCTTCAATGAACTCAATGAATTTTGTTTCTGTGTGAGAAACCAACATCAGAAAGGTGTTGTGAATCGATATAAACTACTGGAGGGCCAGGTTGGGTCTGACACACTGCAGATCCGTCAGTGTCTTCCCAGTACTGATACAGCTGGGAAGAAGGGTTGTAGGAGTCTCTGACCCAAGTGAATGGCTTTAGAGGAGGTCCAGACTAGGAGCTGGCAGACATTGGATTCCCCTGGGCTTCAGGGAAAGCATACATAGAGGACATACATCTTTTCAGTAGAAGCCTCCTTTCTCCTTCTACCTCTCAAACCTTTTTCAGGCTCAAGTGATATGTGCTCTTCCAGTTGTATGGTGAATCAGTTCTCAACAGTGATGTAAAATTTTGGGAATGCACCTTTAGCCCAACCTTTGAGCAAGCCAACAGATGGACTCTGACTCTGCCACCTCTTCTCCCAGCAGTACTTGTGCAGAGGTTCTTTAAAGTACAACACACACATACCCCCCAAAAAACCCACCCAAAACCTTATGAGTCAATTCTGGTGAGAGTGTTTCTACAATGTCTTTCACTTTCATCTGGACCAATAATTGATTCTGTATATCCTTCTCTATTTCAAAGTTCATTGCTCTTGCAGTGCTTTCCTGTAGGTAGTCCTGTCTTTTATTCCTTACCTTGGTGGGTGCAGTAAGTAGACCTGAAAGACAAATCTGGCATCCACACATCTACCTCAGTTGTTTTATGGAGGAATCCAGTGAGACAGTGTCTGGTTCTGGAGTGACACATGGAGCTCTCGGGCTTGTTGCCACATACTCTGTTATGATCAGAGCTTATTGCTCCCAGCCTGATGTCAAGCAGAGACTAATCAAATGTGAGATGGGTGAACAGAGACAGAGCCATGGAGCTGTCTCTTCATAATCTGTTACCTTCGGCTCATCTTTATACTGCAGTAGTACACAGAGGTCCCAGTACTGGAGGTAGACCACAACATATTGTTCAAAAATCCCACTGCCTTTCTTCAGTAAGATAGTTTCTTTCTTCACTGTCTTGCAGCTAAGGAGACCAGGCAATACTGACACAGAATAGTCAGAGACAGAAACACATGGATTGAAAAAATAAAATGCGATGTCAGGCCTGCATTGCTTTGTGATGACACTGTCCTAAGATGCTGCCAGTGCCTCCCATGTTTTGTGGCTCCCTCTGCCTCTACTTGGCATGGATGACATTTGCCAGGTCTTCATAGCATCACTCTAACAAGAAATCATCCAAGAACATTAATTCCATAGGAAAATGGCTGCTGGCATAATAGCAGTAGATGCACACAAAGGATATGGTATGGCAGCTGAACACACAACAGAGGAATTCCAGCTATTCCCATGTCAGTGAGGGTCTGTTGCACTGGGCTATGTTTTGCACATGATTTCATCAGCATACAGTTCAGTCTGAATCTGATGGTGATAATCTTCTTGATCCAGTAACTTGTGAGACCAGAAAACACATATACAAACCAAAGAGATTAGGATTTTCGAGGGGATTTTTTTTTTAATAAACCCATCCTGTGAAATTACAAGATTTCTCTCTGAATCCAAAGACAGAAACAGTTATGGAAGATGAAAGTTACACAAGATCTTCTGATAAAAGTAGGCAGGTGGAGGCTGTAATGAAGGCATACACTATAGTGCACATCTTGCCAATATTTCTTAATGAATAGTATGTGCACTCAGATGAGAATAATATTGATTGAGGTCTGCAGGGAAAGTTCTCTAGGAAAAATTTTTATTCTAAGAGCAGAGTCCTTTTTGGAAGATTTTGATCTTTTCTTGCTGCAACCTTTCTCTTCCCCACTCTTTGTGCTACCCAAAGCAACTGACAGCCAAAAAATGAAAAGCCTGCCCTGCATCTAATGTATCTATCAGACCCAGAAAGAAATTTATATACCAGTCCTAAGAATGGCTGCACCATTCTCCTTAGCTGGTAGAGGACACAGCAGTGTATAATTAGGACTGGATTACTTTACTCAGAGCTGGAGCAGAGAGCAGATGTCATGCATTAATATTGGCATTTGATTTCACACACTTTCTTTGCCATGTTTGCAAAAACAATTTGCCTTCCTATCTTGGATCTTGCCTTTCATTTATTCTCAGGCTGCTGTAATGCAAACAAAAAGCCACCAGTGGCAATATGAAAGAACATGTAGAAGTTCAGGCCCATACAAAGTGGGTAGAATTTATGATTTAATTACTAACATAAAATATCAAGTTATTTTCTTATTGTCTTGATGAAATTGATATGGTCGGTCTGTTCAACTGATGCCAACTTGGACAAAAGTGGTCATGACATTATAATGTATTTGTTAACATAAGCCAATGGTAAAGAAAAATACACCTATTCCAAATTAAATTTATCAGATATTATTTGTAGTACATATGAGAGATGCATCTCCCTTCTCAAACACAGCCAACCTTTTCTTCACCTGTTTTTCTACACAGGGGATTTCAGTTTTGATTTTGCTCCAGTTCAACATTTCATATACAGAATCCTTCCAGAGGGCCTACAACAAAATTTCATGCTGTTAAAAATATTGGCCCCAATTCTGAACTGCAGCCAGCTTGCATTTGACAGCAGCTTTATGGTTGCAGCTGGGTTCTGGAGGTTTCTTAGGAGTAAAAGATGATCTGCCTTAATTTAGGAGCATCCAGAGGCTGGTCACAATGGCCTGTGCTACAGCAGCACAGAAAAACCATAATACGGGCAGCATGCAACCAGCAGAGTGATGCTGACAAACTCTGGGGTCAGTATGTGGTTGCAACTCAAAGGGCATAACCACTGGAACTCTGCTGCAGTGGTCTGCTTGGCTTCAAGGCACACAGGTTGTTTTACTGAGTGGTAGAGGATGCACTTCAGACCCTGACCTATAACACCAGGAACACACCTGTAACACCCATTTGCAGGTGGCAGTGCTTGTTTGTAGCATGCAGAGCATCACCTAGACACAGACACTTTGGGAAGAGTGCCCAAATTTATCCAGACATATCCTAACGCACTTTTACTGCCTTTGTTCTCTTATGATGCCAGCCACTCAGAGAAGGGGGTGCACATCATTTCTGTAACAGGGTCACAGCTGAGAGACTGGAAGATTTTGTGTTTGTAAACCACCAAGTCCATTCCCCATGAAAAACTGTCCGTTTTTTTGCCCACTTCCTGTACACAATGGTGCCAAATCCCCTAGTTCTAAAGAAGGGCTATATGTTGGATATCTGAACAAAATGACAGATTAGGAAAAGACTACTGAAATCAGATGGGTAATTTCACATTCTTCTGGCCCATCAACAAATGTCAGAAGAGCAAGAACTGATATCCTGAACCAAGAAAATAACCGAAAGAAATTACAGTGGTTGCCACAGCTCTCTTTAAGCAGGTGAGAGACTCAGTCTGAAAGCTGTAAAGATAACTACAGAAATGATATCATTCTCTCTCTGAGAGTTAGAAAAGATTCTCTGCTCGCAGGGAGGTCAAGAAGTGAGAGCCCAGTGGATCATTTGTTGCGTTTTTAATGCTTCATGGCACTGGGTCAGTCAGAAATCCCTATCCTAAGGTCATGGTTAGGGCAGCCTGGAAAACAATCTTGCTTCTTTTCCGTTACTGGCAAGGCCTTGCCTAGGCTCTGCTCTTTCTCTCACAGCAGATTATTACAGCCCACTCCTCCTGCTCATCATGCTGTGGTTAAATTCACCCTAGGCACTGACATTCAGCTTCTGTGGGATCAGAGTGGCCCAAAGCACCTTCCCTGTGGCAGCCCATATTGTTGCAACGTGGTGCAACAAATAGCCAGCCAAAACTAACCCCAGGCAGCATTCAGGGGAGTAAAATTGCTTACCGTGCCTACCGGCAAGCAAGGACTATTATGTATTTTCAGCTTCATATTTAAATAACATCAAGGAGACAGAATGAGGAGCACGAATGGCAACAAACTTGTCTGTTAACTAAGTAACAAGTCCTATTTCTGCGGCACTGGCCCCTTGGCACTGCAGCAGTGTGGCTACGCTTGACACTGGGGAAAGCAGGGATAATCATCTGTCTCCAAACCTGCTCAGGAGACAGTTTGGCTTAGAAAAAGCTGAGAAGCAGAGTTTAGAGGGCCTCCTAATGACTACATCTGTTTTAAATAGACATATTTTGACTATAGCTTCCATACTAAGCAGTCACTGGAGTCAAGCGATCACTTAAAAAGGCTGAGATACAGCTCTGCAGTGTTTTACAATGGATTTAATAGCGAAGCCTTAAAGGAAGAAATACCGCCATGCAAGTGCATGGCTGAAGCACGGACATTTAATAAACGCTGCTTGCTGCCTAAATGTGTATTCACACTACAACACTCTTGCAAATGATCTATAATACCTTGCATTGCTAGTGTATCAAATTTGCATAAATATACCTCAAATATTTATAAATCAATAGATATAAGCATGCACTTAAAAGTGACTGTCAAAAGTGCATACACGCAGAGTTCTTACATGCTCTAATTAATTCAAATAATCACATTTTGCCTTATTAAATTAAACATTATATGGATAAAATATAGCTTGCCATCTAAGCACTAAAATACTGTTAGAAAGGAACACTACTGCCAAAACCATCCCCCTGCTGCCCCAAATACTAGAGAGAGAATGTGCCCATAGAAGAACACTTAACTGAAATGTAGCTGTAAGATCTAATGCCATGGAATGACTAACAATAATGTATATATTACTTTTAAACAAGTGAGCAATTTTGGATAACTTTCCATTTCTCTGTCTGGTACTCCAGTTTCAGCCTAGTGAGCTATAACTGTGCAGGATAAACAGAAAGCAGTAAAAGAGCCTGTTAACCTTCTTGCACGTTTGAAAAAAGGTCTCCTCAGAAGCAAGGATAATTCCTTATTTCCTCCAGCTGCTTATTTACTGGTGCTTCCCTGTCTTCATTCAATTAGAGCTAAAAAAAACAAGAGCAACAACCATCTCTGATAGTTTTTAAACTCCTTCCAACTAAGAATCCTTTTACTTATCAAGAGGTACAAGGAAGTACTGAGGACAGCTGTGTAGTTTGGAACAAATTCCTTGGTTGGTCCCACTTTAAAGCTCTTATATACCTAGGAAGCATAGCCCTGACTGAAAGGCAGCGATTAAAGTTTTTAAAGACTACAGAGTAGTGTGATACTCAGGACCAATTTAATGTCATCTTAAGTACTTAACTGAAGCGTTTTTTGTACACTAGGAATAAGTTAAGTGGAAGGTGTCAAATTAAACTTACATTTGAATTTTGCCGTTGACTTAATTTCAAGAGATTATGCATCATAATTTAAGAATGGTTTCAGAAAGCTTTCAGTAAAGCAGTCTCTGTTAAGTTGGCCTCAGGAGCACTGCAGAAGT